>PVHP010033193.1:0-19820 GCA_004024765.1 Zapus hudsonius | reverse complement strand
TGGCAGTTGGTAGGTGTCCAAATACTTATCCATTTCTTCCAGGTTCTCTAATTTTGTGGAATAGAGTTTTTGGAAATATGACCTGATGATTCTTCCAATGTCTTCAGGATCAGTTGTGATCTCACCATTGTCCTTACTGATTTTGTTGATTTGGGCTTTCTCATTTCTTCGTTTGATTAGATTGGCCAGGGGTTTGTCGGTTTTGTTTACTTTTTCAAAGAACCAACTCTTTGATTTATCTATTTTTTAATTGTTTTCTTTATTTCCAATTCATTAATCTCAGCTCTGGTTTTAATTATTTCCTTTCGTCTTGAGCTCCTCGGGTTAGCTTTTTCCATCTGTTCTAATGATCTGAGGTGGGTGGTTAGGCAATTGATATGAGACCTCTCTGTCTTTGATATGAAGGCATTTAGCGCGATGAACTCTCCCCTCAAGACTGCCTTCATTGTGTCCCATAAATTCTGGTATGATGTGTTATGGTCATCATTTAAAGCTAGGAAATTCTGAATTTCCTCTTTTATTTCTTGGATGACCCAATCATTTTCTAGGAGCGAATTATTCAGGAGCCAATACTTTGTGTATTTTCTGGTTCCTGCTCCACTGTTAACTTCTACCTTTAATGCACTATGGTCTGATATGATGCAAGGAACTACTTCAATCTTCCTGAATTTGTTTAGGGAGGATTTGTGACATAAAATGTGGTCAATTTTAGAAAAAGTCCCATGTGCTGCTGAGAAAAATATATAATCTGTGTCTTTGGGGTAGAACGTTCTGTATATATCTGTTATTCCCAGTTGGTCAATGGTGTCATTAAGCTCCACTATGTCCCTGCTGATTTTCTGTTTGGTTAATCTGTCTAGTGCTAATTAGAGGTGTATTAAAGTCCCCTACTATGATGAAATTAGAGTCTATTTCTGCTTTATTTTTGAGTAGGGTTTCCTTTACGAACTGTGTTGCACCCAAATTTGGTGCATATATATTCATGATGGTGATATCTTCCTGCTGGATCCTTCCTTTGATGAGTAAGAAATGACCTTGCTTATCCTTTTTAATTGATTTTAGTGTAAAGTCTATTTTGTTAAAGATTAATGTAGCCACACCTGCTTTCTTTTTATTTCCACATGCCTGATAAACTGTTTTCCATCCTTTTACTCTAAGGAGGTTTCTGTCTTTAGAAGTAAGGTGTGGTTCCTGAAGGCAGCAGATGGAGGGGTCCATTTATCTGATCTACCCTGCAGGTCTGTGTCTTTTTATAGGGGAGTTAAGTCCAATAATATTCAGTGATATAACTGTGAGGCTTGCTTTAAGCCCTGCAATGATGAAGGGGTAATGAGGGTTGTCTGCTGCTGTTATTAGCTCACAAACTGGAATTGTTGTGTCTGGTCTCTGGTACTCTTCTGAGGTAGATTTCTTGTTTCTTCTGTGTGGGTTATCTCTTGCAGGATCTTCTGCAATTTTGTCTTTGTGTTCAAATAGTTGTAGAGCTGGTTTACTTCATGGAATTATTTCACTTCTCCGTCAATCATGAGGGATAGCTTTGCTGGGTAGTCTAGGTTGAAAGCCATACTTCTTTAGGCCCTGAAAAGCATTATTCCAAGCCCGTCTGGCTTTCATAGTTTCTAATGAGAAGTCTGAGGTAAGTCTGATGGCTTTTCCTCTGTAAGCTATGGTTTGCTTTTCTCTAGCAGCTTTGAGTATTTTCTCTTTGCTTTCTATGTTTGGCATCTTAATTAAGAGGTGTCTTGGAGAGTTCCTCTTCATGTCCTGTCTGTTTGGAGTCCTCTGGGCCCCTTGAAAGTTGAGTGGGCTTTCTCTTGTTAGATATGGAAAGTTTTCTTGAATAATTCTGTTGAAGATATTTCCTATGCCCTTAGCTAATTCCTTCTGTTCTAATGATTCTTCTCCCTCTGGGATCCCCATGATTCTAATATTGGTCCTCTTTATTGTATTCCATAGATCCCTCGAGTTTTATTCACTTGATTTCTTGAATTTCTTGAAACCTATGACATCCTTATTAATTCCTTCTGATTTGTCTTCTACTTCTGAAAGTCTGTCCTCCAAATTATCAACTCTGGGACTGATTGATTCCAGGGAGTTTTTTAACACCTCATTTTCATTATTTATTTCTGCTATAGCTTTGTTTATAGACTCCAATTCTTTGGTGAGATCTAATTTCCAATCTATTTTTGTTTTTGCTTGGGATTCCTGATAATCATTTTTATTTTTTTTTAGGTTCTCATCAAATTTAATCATTTGGCTGTCTAGCTCCTCCTTTAACTGATTAATTTTCAATTCTCTTAATGTGTTTCTGAATTCATTCATATTTCTCTCCATTGAATTGATTTTGGAGACTATGTTTGAGTTGGATACCTCCATTTCAATCATGTCTTTTCTCATAATTTCCATATCAGCCATTAGCTGCTTCATATTTGCATTGCAGTTGTGGTCAGGAGTCATATTGCTCTCTCTTTGCGATTCTGTATGTGTTGCCTCTGTTTCTTTGCCAGTCTCCTGCTCCATAAAGGGACTAGGGGGCCTGGGTTGGGGAGTTTTGTCTTTGATTTCTGTGGGTTTTTTCCTTTGATTTCTTCCCATGTCTAGGTAGGTGAGTGGGACTCAGGCACACTGGGGGGGGGGTGTGCTGTTCAGCCTGCTTTGCTTCCAATGGGAAGATCACCAGGTTTGATATTAAACGAAGGTCTTACTTGTTGGGAGTTCTGTGCCCAGAGAGGCTTAGATTTTTACCTGACTGGATCACCCTGCTCCCAGATGGTAAGCTGGAGTAGAAACACAGTTCCAGCACACCAACTATAGGGCCCAGTGATCTCCCACCAGACTGTGCCCTCCTATCTGGAGCCGCTTTTGCCCACCCAGCATTGGCAGAGGTTCCCCCTTGGTGCCTGAGGCCTGGTTCCGCCAGGCAGCTGCAGTCCTGAGCACTAGATCAGCTTGCCCGCTGAATGCAATCGCCTGTCTATTGGGAGGGGTCTCTGGGAGAAGTGCTTGTGTTCCCCATTGCCTGCAGAAGCTGCTTTTGTTCTCCCAGCCCTGGTGTAGGTTCCTGGGATCTGAGGGCTGGCCCCGCCCAGCAGCTGCGGCCCAGAGTGTTTTGCTGGGCTGATTGCCTGTGTATGTGGAGGGGGTCTCAGGGAGAAGTGCGCCCAAGAATAGCTGGAGAGGGGCTGGATGGGGGGGGGGGCGGGAGGGAGCAGTTCAGTTCTCAGCTGTGCTGACAAGAGCCAGCGGGAGCTGAGCTAGGAGTGGGGGATGGGCAGCGCTTTGTTCCTCTACCGAGTAGAAAGCAGATGGGGAGACCTGACCTCCAGGCTGGCTAGCGTGGAGTCGGGGAGATGATAGGTTTGGGATCAAGGCCAGCTGGGGTCCCGGGTTTGGGTCCCACCTGAAGAATCAAACCTTTTTGAAGAGAGTCCTGGCGAGGCTGCTACTAGTCTGCCATGATGCTCCGCCCCTCCCCATGCTGATCTTTAACACTGCCTTCCCAGCCACAGTGCTTATTTCACAAAATCTTTTCACAATTAAAATATTCTCAATTAGTATACAAGCCTCTTTATGATTGGTGATGGTCTTTCAACTTTCAGTGTAACATTATTTAACTTTGATTTACTTTTGATGTGGTGCATGTATACAGTTTACCACAGAACCCGTTTTAACATCTAACCACACCCTTCCTCTTTCCTTTCTCAAGCTATTTTCAATAGCGTTTTACATTTTCATTGGATTCAGATATGTTTTCTACAGATAGACAGTAAAACAAACAGAAATAAATTGATTTTTATAAACAAAGGAAATGTAATGTGAGGCAAAAGTTCAATTTACACCTTTCCCATTTCACTTATGTTTTCTTTTTGTTTTTGTTTTTGGTAAAATATACAATTTTCATTTTGACAGATGAGATGATTTAAACTTGAGGCAGTAATTAGACTGTTACAGTCCACTTTACCTTTTGTGGGATAGATGGCCTTTTTGTCTGTCTGAATTACCACTCTTCCAGGTCTTATTTAAGGTTAGTCCATGGCTGGGGATCAGTGAATTATAATACATAAGGCCCTGTTTATTTAAAACACAAAACATAACTAACAGCACCAATAACAAAATTTTCTTTTTAAAAACAAGTGAACAGAGGATTGGAGAGATGGCTTCACTGTTAAAAGTGCTTGCTTATAAAATCTACTGGCCTGGGTTCAATTCCCCAGCACCCACTTAAAGCCAAATGCACAAAGTACAAAGTGGCACATGCAGCTGGAGTTTGTTTGCAGTAGCAAAAGGCCTTGGCACATCCATTCTGTATATTCCTCCCTCTCTCCCTTTTTCTGTGTGTGTGTGTGTGTGTGTGTGTGTGTGTGTGTGTGTGTGCGCGCACACACACACACGCACACACACACAAATAAGCAAATAATAAAATATTTTAAAGTGAACTAAAAAAATCTTGTGAAATTAACTTGGATTTTTAAGAATCTAGTATTATCAGTGAATAGCATTATTGCACTCCATTTGGATAAGATCTCTCTCTCTCTCTCTCTCTCTCTCTCTCTCTCTCTCTCTCTCTCTCTCACATACACACACACAGGTATTATCTACTTGTTATGTAATGTGATGTGAAATTACAGTGATTGCAAATAAATTACTATGGGAATATATATCATATGTTACTTCATTAATTGCCTCCAAATATACATCACAGCCATTGCTCCTTTACATTGGAAGAAGTGGAGGCCCAGAGAGATTAACGAGGTGGCTCACAACCACATTTAACCCCAGGTTTGAGTGAATCCATCCATGGATATCTTGTTTGATGCAGCCTTCTTGCCCCACCTCATTGAAATGGCCTTTATCTACACTCATAATGAAGAAGAAGAAGGGAAGGATTAACTCATTTTAACTTCAGCCTTTCCCTACATCCCCTCCTTTATTTATCTTGAAGTTCTTTCTCAACTATTTACTCCATTTAACCCTCCCATTTTCTGGGTAAATGAATAACCTAATGCTTCATGACAAATTTCCATAAACTTAGCTTAAACCAGCATCCAGGTTTTAGCTCCTTTCCAGTATACCAGACTGATCAAACTAGGCTGGATTCCCTGTTCAGGGATCACTACATCATAACATATTTTGTCACCTTATAAGGAAATGAAAGTGTAATCTGACTTTTGTTTTGGGAGTTCAGGAGTAACATGCCTCTGAGTTCAATTCTATTCCACTATTGGGCTAATGCCCCCATTTCCTTGCTGTCTATTAGACCAGGGTCTAGTTTCAGCTTCAGATAGAATAGAAATGTCCACATTATACTGTTCTCTTATCAGATTTGGTACTGTTGTAGCAGTTGCACAGATGAAACAATGGGAACAGGGTAAATTGAGAGAATTCCTATGGACCTGCCTTCTCCCAGTCTGAACTAGGAGGTATGAAAAGATGGTCCACTGGCTGTCCCATCATTGAGCATCAGATGTTTTGAAAGCAGAAAGCTCATCTCTGTGAAGACCTTCAGGTTAAAATCAATGTTTGTGAAGAAGCTGTCCTAGAGTAAGTACTAATGGTGCCTTACCTGTGTGTGCCTCATGAAACTCATGAGGAAAACAGATGCTGCAATGGGCTGAGATTTGGGAGTCTTAGAGATGTGCACTTTCCCACATGACGCATACATGTGGGACAGTATAAGACATGTGGCTTTTTCATAGTCTGAGGGTGGACTGTGACACATTATAATTTCCAAAGGTAACTTCCATGGTTTCCTATAGTGTATGTCTTTGCAATCAAATAAAAGCCAAGTTTCATTTCTAACTGACCTCAAAAATCTCAGTACTCCTCCTTTCTGGATCATAAAAATCCATGTCCCTTCTTCATGGACAGATGGAGTTTGTGACTCTCTATGTTGACACACAAATGGGGAACTGACAATGCTTCAGTTAGAGGCTAAATCATTAAAATGCCTGGCAACTCCCATTTGCTGACTTGTGACACCTGCTTGTGGAACACAGTCATCATGTTTGTGAGGAAACACACAGCCGCCCACAAAAGACCACACAAAGAGACAGCACAGGATATTGTGCTTAGTAACCAAGCTGAGGTTCCAGCCAACACCCAGCACCAACCAGAAGACCAGTGAGGGAAAGATGACATGCGAGGGAAGATACCTTCAGGTGATTTGAGTCCTAGACATCAATCACCTTCAGCCTTAAACTCTCCTCAGTGGAAGCAGCAGGTACTGTGGAGCCAAGACCACCAGTCATCCAATTTCATGTCTAAATGCTCACTCAACTGGGCCCATGAGCATAATATACTGTTTCTACAGAGTTTGGGGATAGTTATTAACAGCAATGTTAGCTGGAATACTGAGAAAATCAAATCTCATGGTCAAACAACTGAGTTTTATCCCTATGCTTTATTCAGATAACTCTCAGCTGGTGCCCTCTCAGCAAAAGCTACAAAGCACAAATGTTTTAAATACTGTGGAAATTATGTTTGAAACCAAAATGTTACCACAAAGTTAAACTGACACACATTTAACAATGTCTTGCCCTTATTGCTAAATATACACAAGGGCAAAAAGTAACCTAATTAAATGATTATAACTGGTATAACATTTTCAAATTTGTGTCTTTGTAGCTAGTTCCTGATGTTTATATTTGTACTGCTTATAATTTGTGGTATATTACTGTGATACAGTACTATAATCGTCATCTGTACACCTCTGACAAGAGTAAATTTCACTGGGCTCCAGAATGAAACTCAATGAAACAGTCCATCAAAAAAAGAGGATTTATGTCGAGAAACTGATTAAAGTCTTCTCATGCAATGAGTACAGAAAACACGAAGCTGGAGGCACAGGAAGTACAGGTGCCTGGATGGGAGCAGCCATGGGATACTGATCTGTGCTGCAACAATGGCAGAGTGAGTGAACCGGGAAATGAGGCTGTGGTATCAACATAAGCACAAAGGGTTTCTGAGACATGTCTAAAATCCCGTAATGATGGGATGGTGGTGTTTGCTGGATAGGCTGTCTGGCCATTGACAGAACATATGTTGAGATATAATGAGGCCAAGAAAATGATGTCATGTAATAGGGAGAAGAAATGGCAGCCCTGATATTTCTGAGAGAAATGAGGCCTCTCTGGTAAAGTAGCTCATTGAAAGTTCTTGCCTGTCATTGTCAGAGCAGACAAATCATGCTAGCAGCTGCTTCTGTATGGTATCTCATCCATAGGTGAGAAATTATGTTTATGAATCATACTCCCAATAGGTAAATATGAATGCTAATTAATGACTATTTCACCAGGAAAATATTGTTTCAATATCAAAATGTCTGGACTATAACAGATTTTGAAGCAAAAGACATTTCTATGAAAAAAAAGTGAGAAGGACCTCAAATGCTTAACTGCAAGTCTATCTTAATGAGACCTTGTTCTTTTAAGATTAAAGTTTAAAGATATTTATAAGACTCTTTGCATCATAGTGCAATGGAATAAAAGCACTAGTAGAAAAGTAGGGCTTGGGAGATAACCTAGTAGTTATGTGTGCTTGCATGCAAAAAGTCTGCTGGGCTGAGCTTTGATTCGCCAGATACACAAAGTGGCACATATCTGGCATTCATTTGCAGCAACAAAAGGCTCTGGCATGCCCATTCATCCATTCATTAATTCTCTCTTTCTAAAATAAATAAAAATATTTTAAAAGCACATAAAACAAAAAAAGTATTTATTTTATATTCCCCTGGAGATTTTTTTTCTTATCAAGCTAATGTAACTTCTTGAACATTTACTTTCATATGTTAAAGTAAAACTTCTTGCTAAAACATCCTCTGTGTGAACTCTTAGGGAATTGTCAGAATATTGTATTTATATATTATATATTATATATTATATATTATATATTATATATTATATATTATATATTATATATTATATATTATATATTGTAACCATATATTTTTATGCTTAAATTACCTCATAGATGCCCTAGCTATTTTAGGAAAAAAATAATGCCCTTACATTTACTTCTGGGAATAATCTTACTGCTTTTCCCTACTGATAATTTCACATGGGTTTATTTGGAGTTTTAGAATGAGTAGTTTCTAGCAAGCACTGAACATTTGTTTCTTGTCTCCTGATGTTGAGATTAAAAGATCCCCTTTAGGTCCTGAAGTGGCAATCTGCAAGATTGTTTTTAATAAAAGAAGAATGGGTAGCTGGTCCTGAAGTCTGGGTGGAATTTTCCCGGGCTAAGCAGTATGGCAGCACCACCTCTGGTCCTGGCAGGGCTGGGCAGGAGCGCACCCAGGAAGGTGGGGCTGGGCTGAGCAGAGCTGCCTGCTGCGGGTTGGGAGCTTGCCCAGCAGGATGGCACCGGGTCACAGGCCCGCTCCATGTTGGCGGCGGTGGGCACAGAGGGGATATGTTCTGAGTGGCAGCGGCTGGGGGGGGGGTGGCAGAAGATGGAGGCATGCCCATGGGCCTGAGAACCCACGGAAGTGTTACAGCTTTGGGGAGCATGGCTACCTGTGTGTTCAGCTCATCTCATCAGAGAGAATAATGGGCAGAGGGGGGGGGGTGAAAGGCATGAAAAATAATCCTGTTTATTGTAGAAGCCTCTTTGGTTAAGTAAACATAGAGGAGGAGGGAGGGGGAGAAATGTACAACGAAGATTGGTGGTAACCAAGAGCCCCAGCCAAGCACCTCAGCACTACTGTGGGCTCAGGCAATTTCAACATGTTGGGGATTTTTTCTGGCACCAGTGTGACCTTACTCGGTCACACTTCCCTGCCTGCTGGCTCTCTCTCCAAGCCTAGGATCCCATGAACTCAATCTTTCCTGTGAACTTCTCTATCTTTTTTGACCCACCGCTCAATCCCATGTCGGGATCTTCTTCAGAATAAAAGCACTTCTGCTCCTGCAACCTCACAGGCTGGGTTGATAAAGTTCTAGAGATTTTCCATAGCATAAATTTTGGGCCACAACTGCAAGCATCACTCTAAGTATGAGAACCTGAAGCAGAAAAATGAGTCCAGGTCAGAGAGCTTCCAAGAAAGGTTCTGGCTGTGAGTTTAGGAGCAGTGTTTGGTGAGAACAATTAGAGGGATTAAGACTGAAGGCCAGAGGTGTGAAGAGGAAAGAAGGAATTAACACCCCTACTTCCCTCCCCTTATGTATATCTGAAGTGAGCCTTTTACACACTCCAGAACGCTTAATGAAGTGTATTTGTGGCTAAACTTTAAAGTATGTAATACTTTTAAATGCAGACCAGAAGCGAAATAAATAAAGGAGGTAACACACATGTGATAAAATGCAAACTTTTCAGTGTGACTGATAGTCAATCAATGTAAATTATGCGAGCTATCACTTCCTGTTGTTTCCGAAGAAAATAGGAAGCAATAGATGCGGAGAAGGAGAGTGATACCTTTGTGTGTGTGTGTGTGTGTGTGTGTGTGTGTGTGTGTGTGTGTGTGTGTGTGTGTTTACATTTTTTACATATTCTACATTTTTTGATTAATGAAAACCATCTTTGTATATATGAATATTTAAATATATGTATCATCTTTATAATCTACGTTTATAGTCATTAGTCTGTTTTTCCTTATTCCAAAGCCTAGGAACAGAGCAAATAGAAGTTAAATTCAGTATACTAACCAATTATACTATTTTAAATTTTTGTCACAATATTATGTATGTTTGTATGTATGCATGTATCTATCTATCTCTCTATCATCTATCTAGCTATCATCTATCAACTATCTATCGATCATCTATCTATCTATCTATCTATCTATCTATCTATCTATCTATCTATCTATCTATCTATCTATCAATCATCTACCTATCTATTCAGGTAGTGTCTCACTCTAGCCAAGGCTGACCTGGAACTCACAGCATTCCTCATACCCCTACCTCCCAAGTGCTAGAATTAAAAGTGTGTGCCACCACACCTCAAGTTTTGTCACAATTTTATAGCTTTATAATCTCTAATGTAAACTCCACAACAAACTCAGGCACTCATACTATCATTCCCAAGTTCAGGATAATAAAAGTAAATGCAGACATGTAAGCAACTGGTCTGTAGTAGAGCAAGCAGGGGATTGGTGAAACCCAAGCTCAGGAATTTGATTTTAGCTTTGCCTTTACTGTCCAAGTATTTTCCAGAGGATTTCTGTTTCTCTTTCCTGCCAACTGGATGCAGTGTCTCTTGAAGTTCTTCACTGAGTATCTAGCATCAAATAAGCTCTATGCATTGTCTTCCATATTATCAAAATAGATATCTGAACAACCAACAAAACATTCTGATTTTCTTTTTGAGAAAATAATAAAACACAGAGTTCTGGGACTGATAATTATGCTATAAGGGAAAGCAACCAAATAATCTATATTTTAAATGTTTACTATTCATCCCTTAGGTAACAACTTTATGGTAAAAATTCTGCTCTGAATCTAAAAAAAATTGATACCTCCAATTTTAAAGCAAATGTGCATAAAATCAGTGGTCAAGTTAAGGCATCACAACTTTGTAGTAGCTGCATGTACTCAGTGTTTATTATGTACAAGTCACTGTTGTAATTGCTATCAAGAGGGTCAATTCTTTTAATTCATGTAATAGCCATATGAGTCACATTTTGCTTTTTTCTAAGTTTTAAGTGCAAAAAGAAACTGGGTCAAATAATTCTCAGTAACTTGTCTAAGAGTTCATGGTTAGAAAGCAGCAGAATGGCACTGAAAAGTAGATGTTCTGGCTCTGGAATTGGCACTCTGAATGGTGGTGCCAAACATGCTCTGCTTTGCTCTTGGTGAAAACAAGGCTCCTTCAGGTAACAATCTCAGTCTCAGACTAGAGATTTCTCTACATTAACTAGCAGAGCAGTTGCTCTGTCTTGTCCATGTGTGCTGTGTTTCTTTCCAGACCCTCCGCTTTCCCTCGCTACTTCTTGTGTTTCATTTTGATAGCTCTATTTTTCCATCATTTTCATCTCTTGTCATCAAGAGCTGGGCCTCTGTTTCAGCTCCCAGCACAGCATGGGTTTGGGATACCCTCTTTGAAAGATCTGATTTATGTAATGAATGAATGAGTAATGAGCCTCTGGGTTAGGATATGAGACAGAGAAATGCTTGTAAACTTGGTTGGACACAATTTTCTGGGAGACAAGACTCTGCTCAAAGCTTTCCTTTCGATGAACTCTATAGGGAGGTGGTATAGGAAAAGTACAGGAATGGAGAAGAAAGCTGACAGGAGAGAACAAAGCAGCAGCTTAGCAAGTTCATTTTTTTCTGGGCTTTAGATCCTTACATATGAAATAAAGGCTTGGCCTGAAATATCTTTGATCCCTCTCCATTAAAAATGAGATGACACCATTATTCTATAAGTTGTCATAGAGCATCAATGACCCATTTTGAAAAGCTTTCAGCGTTTGTTTCTGTCAATTTACTTTTGCTAGGCTAATGAATATTATGTCTTTTTTCTCCACCTCTCTCTTTCTCATTATCTCTATCTTTCTCTCTCCCTCTTTCTTTCAAAAAATATTATTCCCCAAGTAGTACAATTATTTCTCAAACTCTCTTACAGCTGAAATTATTTACCACATAAAGACGCCAAACTGAGCAGTGCCATATCCCTTGTAATCCCTTGTAAAGTGTTCACAAGCTAGTCAACCAACATTAAACATGGAAAATATGTCTTTGCTCATAAGAGGACATTGGCAAAGATTAAGTAGTCTTCTATGAAGTTCAGGGGGGTGAAAGCCATATTATTATTATGCATTATCAAAGCAAGATATTTTCCTTCAAATAATAGGGTAACAAGAGAGAGCCATTTTTGGTCCTAACTGCATGTGGAAATCTCTTGGACAATAATGGAAACTTAGCAGGAGGAACTGGACATAGAATACTTCTTTTGCTTATTTGATTTATTAAATCCGCCTCAGGCTCAAGAGACACAAACATAACTATAAAAATTCTAGTGTATATAATATCGGTCTGTTTCCCAACCTCACAGTTGGGATTCTCCATATCAATCAAACAAAAGCCTGGATTCAACCCAGCATATTAATGAAATCTGTATTCTCATTTTGCAGTCCTAAACAGAATTACATTTGTTAACACATTTCCCCCTCTGATCACTGTCCAGAATGCCTCAGGTTCTCTAATGTTTCTTCTGTTTCTCTAATTATTTTTCTGCTTCCAAGTGTCAATTGTACTACAAAATGAGGAAGAGTTAATTGGTGCTTTTTCTCATCAAAACTTAAATCTTTCATACTTTTTCCTTGGGAAAGTATGACCCAAGCCAAGACACTAAATAGAATGAGAAGAGAGAAATTGCAGTAACATATGTCTAGAGAATTATTATTGATGATATTAGTGTAGAACCACTAAGGTACCAGTAAGCTGGTCATTTTTCCCAGTTGGTGAGCAAATTTTGACATTTCTACTGCTCACTCGAGAGAAAGGCCTTTTTCTTGTGCAAGAGTCCTGTGAAGTCACACAGACTGGAGGCTTAGGAGATGTGCATATTCGTTTTTTTTTGTTGTTGTTGTTGTTGTTGTTGTTGTGTTTTTTTTTTTGCTATTACAGGCTAGAAAGTCATATAATTGTGACTAGAAGATTATCCTTCCATTTTTTTCTGTGCCCTATAATTCATATTGTGAGCATTGCTCAGGTGTATGGTCTATTGATTTTATAAGTATATAAAGACTTAGGTTCCATTGTGTTATTTTTCAAATTTGTTTTTGCTTCTCCCCCTTATCTCTGCTCTCCTCTCGGCCCATCTCCACACCAGAGTCTCCATTGCCCTTTCATGTTCCATGGATTGTTGGAGTGTTGTTTTTCTGTTTCTGAAATGACCCCATCCCTGTCTCACAGCTTCCCCGACCAGCTCTTACCACGTGATTTACCCACATATAAACATTCAAAGGTAGAAACTGCATATGAGAGACAATATATATATATATATATATATGATTTTCATCTTTCTTGGCCTGGGTTACCTCACTTACTTATTTTCCAGTTGTATCCATTTTTCTGAAATGTTCATAATTTCATTGTTCTTACAGCTAAATAAAATACCATTGTGCATATGTACTGCATTATCATTATTTTTGGTGGACATCTAGGTTGATTCAATTTCTTACCTATTGTGAATAGAGCAGCAATGAATGCCATGGGGTAGTGTCCCCTGGCTGCATGCCCCAAGCATGGCAGAACTACCATGGTGAAGAGAGTCCCCTGGCTGCATGCCCCAAGCATGGCAGAGCTACCATGACATACAGAGTTCCCTGGGAATATGCCCCAAGAGTGGCATAGTTGGGTTGTAAGGGAGTTTTATTTTTAATTGTTTGAGAAACTTCCACGCAGATTTCCAGAGTGGCTGTACCGTTTAAATTCCCAGCAACAGTGAAAAAGAGTTCCTCTTTCCCCACATTCTCACCAGCATTTTTTGTCTTTTTTTTGTTATGAATGGGGTGAAATGGAAGCTCAAAATTATTTTAATTTGCATTTCCCTGGTGGCTAATACAAATTTATTGGCATTTGAGTTTCTTCTTTGAGAACTGTCTGTTCATTTCATTAGCCCATTTGTAGATCGGAAGTCTGTTGTTGTTGTTGAATTTTCACTCCTCTTTCTGAGGTGTAGCTAGTAAAGATTTCCTTCCATTCTGTAGGCTTTCTGTTCACTCTGCTAATGTTTTTATTTGCTGTGCAGAAAATTTTTAATTTTGTAGAGCCCGTTTATTAATTCCTGGGACTATTTCCTGTTCTATTGGAGTCCTGTTCAGAAAGTTCCTATAACTTGAAGTGTGTTCCTTATAAACAACATTTCTGGTTTTACATTAAGATCTTTGATCCTTTTTGATTAAATTCCTTTCTTTTTTCAGTGGATATCTAATTTTTCCATCATCTTTTCTTGAATAGATTGCCTTTTTTCTAGTATATATTAATGCTTTTTTGACAATCAGGTAGCTATAGCAGTATAGGTTTAACTCTGGGTTCCTATTCTATTCCATTGTGATGCCTCCATCAGTGTTCTTTCTGTGTAGGGTTGCTTTGGCTATGTGTGAGCTTTTATGTTTCCATATGGATTGTTGGATTGTTGTTTTTCTGTTTCTGAAATGAATGTCATTGAAACTTTTTTAGGAGTTGCATTAAATCTGTAGATTATGTTTGGTAAGTCATTTTCACAATATTACTTCTGCCCATATGGAATGACAGAAGGTCTCTCCATCATCATCTGGTATCATCTTTCATTTCTTTCTTTCTTTTGTTCTTTCTTTTTCTTTCTTTTGTATCTTGAAGTTTTCTTTGTAATGGTCTTTCACATCATTGATGAGGTTTATTTCTAAGCAGGTTATTTTCTGGTAAGCTATTATGAATGGGATATTATTCCTAATTTCTCTCACATTGAGATTACTAGTGGAATATATATAAGCTACCGATTTTTGCTTGTTGATTTTTTAAAATATTTTATTTATTCATTTTCAAGCAGAGAGATACATGAGATAGATGATGAGAGAGAGAGAGAGTGAGAGAGAGAGAGAGAGCACCAAGGCCACCACCTTGTGGATCTGGCCTATGTGGGTACTAGGGAATTGAACTGGGGGCCTCAGGCACTGGAGACAAGTGCCTTAACCACTTAGCAATGTCTCCAGCCCAACTTGTTGATTTTTTTTAATACTGCAACTTTGTTAAATGTATTTACTAAATCCAAGAGTTTTTGGTAGTCTAGAATTTCTCAAGTATAGAATATGTCATCTGTGAATAGGAATAATTATATTTCTTCCTTTTTATTTTTAATCTTTTATAACTTTCTCTTGTCTTATTGCTCTAACCAATACTTCAAACACGATATTGAAGAAGTGTGGATATAGTAGACACTCTTGTCTCATTTCAGAGTTTAGAGGAAATATTTTTAGTTTTCTTCTACTAGTATAATATCTATATATTTGTCATAATTATGTAATTTGAGCTATGTCATAGATGTCAATTTTATTTATGTGACAGTAGATCTCATTCAATGAACTTTGATATACTCACAGCTATGCAATGATCTAGTTCTTATTGTAGACTTAGAAGACATCCATTTTCTTATTCTTAAATATAAGAAATCTGAACCTCAGTGACTCCAAATAGCTTATTCACAGTAAAATACTGGAAACTGAACTTAGATCCAGGCTTTTAGATTAGAAAGACTATTTTTTTCTTATATACTGAGCTAATTTTTCTGAGCATTGGTTTGAGTTTGTGTGGAACATGGATTCAGAGAGGATGTTATGCTTCATATCTAGTCCATTGGAGTCTCAAGAAGACTTGGATAAGGTTTACTAGCCAAAATCTAAAATGTCACAGAGGAACCATTTGACCAACCTGTGCTTGGCTAACTGTGAGATGATTTTCTTAGGCCATGGTGTGGCAAGATACCTCAGAGTTGAATGACTTTGCTTATGATTAAAATCCTACTTTATTTAAACTTTATATTTGATTACAGGGCATTGAACCCAAGTCCTCACAGATGCTAGACAAGGACCCTACCACCAAGCTATAT
This sequence comes from Zapus hudsonius, assembly GCA_004024765.1. Taxonomy (NCBI): domain Eukaryota; kingdom Metazoa; phylum Chordata; class Mammalia; order Rodentia; family Dipodidae; genus Zapus; species Zapus hudsonius. The sequence continues at coordinate 4,292 of PVHP010033193.1, read as the reverse complement.
CCCCAAGCCTATTAATGTATTCCTATATATTCTTATTTAAGAGAGAGAGAGAGAGAGAGAGAGAGAGAGAGAGAGAGAGAGAGAGAGAGAGAGAGAATGCCAGTGTCTCTTGTCACTGCAAAGGAGCTCCAGGTACATGCACCACTTTGTGCATCTGGCTTTATGTGGAATTGAACCCTGGATGGCAGGCTTTGCAAACAAGCACATGTTAACCACTGAGATATCTTTCTAGCCCCTATTAATTTTTTTAATGTTTTATTTATTTATTTGCAAGCAGAGAGAAAGACAGAGACAGAGAAAGAGAGAGAATGGGTATGCCAGGGCCTCCAGACACTGCAAACAAACTCCAGATGCCTACACCACTTTGTGAATCTGTCTTTACATGGTTACTGAGGAATCAAACTGGGGTCATTAGACTTTTCAGGCAAGTGCTTTAACTGCTGAGCCATCTCTTCACCCCTATTAATATGTTTTCTACAGAGCAGATGATGCCTTGAATCTTCATAATATGTGTGCAGTCATTAGTAAAATATTAATAGGTGAGAGAGGAGATATTTTAGTTGGCACAGTGCATGTTTTGTGAGCATAGGAACCCAAGTTGAATCTACAGATCCTCCTCTCCCCCCCCAAAAAAAATCTAAGTGTGTTTGTAATCCTAGCACTCTGGAGACAGAGACAGGCAGAGCTCTGGCTTGTAGACCAGCCAATCAAGCTTCCTGGTTAGTAAGAAACTCTGTCTCAAAATGGTGCTATTCAACCGAGGAATAACACCTAAGAGGAATGACATCCCTGCCCTCCACATACACACATGAGCACATATATCCTTCCACACACCCCCAAACACACACACACACACACACACACACACACACACACACACACACACACACATCTAAAGCATCAACAAGCAAATGGAGCTCTCTGTCGCTTGTCTACTGAGAAATGTTGGTGAAATTTTATTTCTGATTCCATTTAAATTACTGACTTTTCCTTTCCCCATCACTCCTTTTTACACACATTCCCATTGCCTCTCTCCAGGTGCTGTGTTGTCACTGTATTATACCATGGATTCACCAGCCTCTGAGCAGAGGAAATGTCCTTACCAAACTTTGATGAGTCCTTTTGTCTTTTTCCTTACTCTTTATGTTAACATCTTTAACTGCTATCTTCCTTTGTCATCTTGTGAACTTTCACTGGCATAATTAGATTGCATTCTCTTTTAAAAATTAATTGAATTGAATTTATGGATTATATTTGCTGTAGCTTCCTCATTCTTCAGTGCTGATTGCACCCTTTCCCAAACTTCTCTTGAATTTGTTTTGAGCTCTCAGTTTGAATGACAGGGGAAAGGCATTTAGCCCATAATCTATTTTCTTTAGTCCAGAGGAATGTAGCATGTTTAGATAATGAAGAAGAGGTTATATACAACAATAAGTAGCTGCAAAATCACTTCTACAGTAAACAGATGGTAAGAAAGAAAAGTCAGCAGAATGGCTTCATAATAGGCTAGTAAGTTTTATAGTCTCTGAAAAAAATATGCATATAGTGAAAGGAGAAATTATAGTAATTTTTTTAAAAAATAATGAAGATTATAGTTTTACACCTGGTCTCTTTTTTAAAAAAATTCATGTTACTAAATAATTATGTGGAAGAAAAATATATTTATAATTTTGTCATTGTATATTTTAGATGTCCTAACACATACCCAGAGAGAGAGAGAGAGAGAGAGAGAGAGAGAGGAGACAAGGGAGAGAACAAAGAAACTAATAAGTAGAAAATAAAGTTTGAGACTAGTTGCACATTATTTTCATTAGGCTAGAACTAGGATATTTTAAATTTTGAGTATATAGAAAAGATTATTTTCCCACTAAGCAAAATATAACATTCAATACTATAATTTAGGTCATTCTCAAAGAAAATACACTTTGTACCCTCCCACCTTTTAAACAGATACAATAGCGAATGGGAGCAAGACAGTGCTGAACTAGCCTGGCATGATGTTACTCAGAGTCTCCCTACCTCTGTCATGTTTTACCTCTTTCTTCATCTCTTGGTTTTCTTTCTCAGGAGCATAGGATCCAAAGCTGCTAAAAGAGGCTTACCATCTGGGTTATGAGAATGGAAAATTCTAACAAAGTTAAAAAGATGAGGAAAACACTATCTGTTGATCTTTGAAAAGTTAATGAAATAATAAATTGTGGGGTGGGGAAGGGCTCAGCACTGTACCTGTGTCCTTCCCTCATCCTCCTAAGATGGGGCCAGTGAGTGGATAACCCTGAACTGATACAAAATTTCTGGTAAATAGATTTCTTATGCCAGGAAGATTGGAGTTTTTAAGTTTATAGATAACAAAATCAAACTTAAAAACACTTTATGATTATAAAGTTTGTCATTGATGAAGTGTATAATAATGTAATAGTCACATTTATGTTCCCTCATGTTAAAAATGGATTATACTTATATAAAAGAACATGAGATAGATGAGAGTCAGTCATGGTCCAGGTGTGGTTATTTCTGTCTGTCTACCAGGCAATTATTTCTCCTCCATTTCTTCCTGCCCATGAGAACTTCCTTTTAACTTCTTCATATCCATGTCTTAACTGTTGAGTATAAAACATTTATCCCCTAGGGCAGATGAGAATGATATAGATATTTATAATATATATATTTAGATGCCTAGATGAATTCTTGCCACATACAGCCTAAGTGTTGGTATTAGCTCTATTTGTATCTTGTCATAATTTTGTGACACTCCAGGTTGACTGAGTTTGAAAGAATTGTTCACTTTTGAAGCTACTCCACTGTGCTAAGTTGCTGAAAAGCCCTCTACTCTGCACTCAATGTGCAAGTATTTTAATGTAAACCCAGGCTTATATCCTGCTTGTGATCTGGGATTCGAGTGACAATTTCATCACAAGATTCATTAGTAGACACCGTGGCTTTGAAGTGCCACTTGGTGATTCCCTTCTTCAATTTTACAGCCACATTTCCATCCAGAACTTTTTTTCATTCCCTCAAGTCCCTAAATGTACACTGTTTGAGTGCATTTCATGACAATTTGGGACTATGCCCTTTCAAGAGACATAAAAAATGGGCACATACTATCTGAGGGTCACGCTCTTAAAGAGGATGTTGATAGGCCTGTGGAAGCCATTCAAAGGGCTCCAGAGCCTGTCCACAAAGGCTGGGCACTGTCACACCACATTAAAGAAGAGGCCAGTGCAATACTGTTTCATAACTTCAGAAATAACAAAAACCTCAGCTGCTCCAGGCTTTTAATTTCCTTCTGTGACCATCATTAACTGATTCTTCAATGCAAAATTAAAAGCTAATCCTCAATCTTACTTACCCGTCTTGTCCCTCCTCTAATCTTCACTTCATTTCTGAGGGGAGAAGTCATTCTTCTCCCAGCATAGTGTGGCATGTCCTGGTGGTCTACCAGAAGGCCCAGTCATGTCTGATGCTCTTGGGGGATCCTCACATAGAAATGTGCTGTGAATTCCTGGACTCGTTTACTGTAGCCCTGTTTCTGCATGCACTTTGGAGTAGTCAGGACATCCTGTCAAAGAAAACTTAGCTCTGCCCTCCTTGGAAGAGTCCTCACTCCTTATTCTAGGTGAAGAATAAAAAGGGAAGAAATAAAAAGAAAAGAAAATCAATAAAAAATATAAATAAAGTAAATTAAGTATACAGGATTATATTTTATATATATCTAAAATTTCTTCAAGTTTTTCTTTCTGTATCTTCTACCCTCTTAACCAGCACGCTCCCATCTATGGCCTCTCCTTTCTCTAGGCAGCTCTCAGTAGCATTTCCAAGATGTTCATTGGGGCTTTCCTATCCAAACATCCTTCACCATCCTTCCAGGTTGCTGCTTTATTGCAGTTTGCTTGGACTGGAGCTCAGTTTCTTGCAGAGGTTCTTCAGAAAATCATTGGGACTGGGGAGATGGATCAGTGGTTAAAGGAGCTTGCTTGCAAAGCTTTCCAGCCTGGGTTCAAATTCCCCAGAGCTCATGTAAAGCCAGATGCATCTGGAGTTTGTTTGCAGTGGCAAGATGTCCTGATACCAACTATTCTCTCTCTCTCTCTCTCTCTCTCTCTCTCTCTCTCTCTCTCTCTCTCTCTCTCTCTCTCTCTCTCTCTCTCTTCTTCTCCTTCTCCCTCTTCTCTCACAAATAAGAAAGAAGGAAAACAGGGGCCTATCATTTTTCATCAGGAATCATGGAGATAAACTGTTCTGAAAGAGTTCTTGGACACTGAACAAAAGCAACTTTGGTATAAAAGGAAAAT
>PVHP010033192.1:0-19815 GCA_004024765.1 Zapus hudsonius | reverse complement strand
GCTCTGGCTGCAGACCTGTTAGCACACTGTGATCTTGGATTGCCCAGCCTCCGCCCTCCCTGCGACTTCGGACGTCTGAGCCTCTTGCACATTAGCGGCAGGAAGTGGAGTCCCGATGGGAGGCCGGGAATTTGAACGGCTTCCCATTTCAGCACTGGAGGGGAGGAAGCGCAGCTCGGCCCTCGGCGAGCGCAGATGGCCACCGCGCCTCCGCGGGAGCCCGGCCGCCCCTCCCTCCCGGCGCCCGCCCCGCCCGGCCGCCCCTCCCCCTCTCCTTGGAGGGAAAAGTGCGGAGGGCGCCGGGAACTGTCTTGGAGCTTTCAACAAAGGCGAGCCAAGGGGAGCAACTTGAAAAGAACTTGCTTTGCTCCTGATAAGGAACCTGCAAGGGGAAAAAATATATCCACACCCACTGTGGCCTGGTTGGATGGTGTGTGTGCTCGCGTGTGTGCGCGCGTGTGTGCACCAGGCAGGCAGGGGAGGCGTGCAAAGGACTGCAAGGTCTCTGCTTTGATAAGGAAACTACCAGCTGTGGAACGTTAAACCGGCCAAAGGACTCCAACCAAGGAACCCTCTACTCCTGAATTGAAACTGCATTGTCTTCCTCCAGATATTCCAATGGAGACAGTTGGAAAACCTGTATTTCCGAGAAAAGAAGTTTTCCGTAGAAGTTCATGACCCCCGCAGGTAAGCTCGGAAAAGTGCTTTTCTTGCAAGAGTGCGGGCCTGCTATTTATAGTCTTAATTTGGTGCTGTCCTTATGCGTCTCGTGTTCATGATCAGTTTGGGGTCGAGGGAGAGATTTCCAACGTGAGACACAGGAACAGAGTTCAAACCAGACAGTAAAGCTTTGTATGGATAAATGAAGTGAGGTCAAGTGTGTGTATGGAATTAGCAATTTCATGATCATCTCATCTGGCTACATGTCACTTGCTCGTCGTGTGTGTGTGTGTGTGTGTGTGTGTGTGTGTGTGTGTGTGTGTGTGTGTGTGTTGTGTGCGTTTCTGTGAGAGAGAGACAGAGAGAGAGAGAGAGAGAGAGAGAGAGAGAGGTGGGGGGTTAGAGGAAGCTTTGTCACGAACTTTGTAACAAATACTGAGTGAGACTGAGCAGTAGCCTCAGTCCCTTCAGGAAACCGTCCTTTACAGGAGGCCAAAGGTTTGTCAGAACTGCGGAGCACATTTCAGACAGGACAGCCGAAGGAACCTGCCACTGAGGCAGTTAGGCTTGTTTTTGTTCAGGAGCTGTAATTTTAGGATGTTTGCACAGTGGATAGATGTGAAAGAAATGCAATTACTTTTCCTCCACCCCACTTTGTACCCCAGAGAACACCAGGGTAAAACCCCATGTCCCAAGTCAGATGCCTGACAGTAGCGCCCCAGTTTAGAACGGGCAGAAGTCAAGTGTGGAGGAGGATGGGCACTGTCTACCCTCTGCCTTTCCTCTTTGCTGGCAGTCCTAAAGTTGTAGGCCAGCAGCAGAATTCCCGAAAACCAGCTCTGACACCTCAGGATAGATTGCTTTCCATGGATCCAGAAGCAGAGAGTCACAAGAAGGCAACTCTGGGAAGACTCAGATGCTATAGAGGATACAAGCTGTATTTCAGGCACTCTTGACACCTGCAGCAAGCCCCCCTCACACATGCCTTCTGAGCAGCTGTCTGGATGCTGGATGTGATGTTGCCCACAGTGAGAGGGCGGAGGTTTGTGCAAAAGCCTCCATTCCTGTGGTACCAGTGCCATAACCCTGATGCACTGCCTGCCTCGGCCTGTAATCTACATGGAACAGCCTCCCTCCTGTAGGCAAGAATTTATCTCTGCCCCACAGTCAACTGTCAGACAAGCAACTAGAGAACAGAATGTTCTGGAATCTAGAGTTTCCAAGTCTCTGTAACCAGGTGCAGATCAGAGCATTAAGCAGAAGGAGGGCCAGTTCTCAAAGTCCTGAGATCCATTTCATGGTCCAAAGACCCTCCTCTGCAGAGCTCACATTAATCTATCCGCACAGGCCAAGGAGGGACAGGTGGATGCCAAAAATAATAATCCATCCAAGAAAAAACCCACTGCTGTTTTTCCAGGTGAACTAGTGTCAGACTAGATTCATAGACATATGTGAGGAAGGGAAACATAAGGGCAGGAAGAGTGAAGTGAATTCTGTGTCCTGGGTCATATGCAAAAAGGGGATGTGCTTGGCAGAGTGAAAAATTCACCAAAAATTGGACAGTCTGGGGAGCTAAGCTAAGCATAGACAGAGTCTCTATGCTCACACTCTTGGGAGTGCTAAAACCTCTTGTGTGCCTTGGGCAGACCCTTTAACCATGTGTGTGTGTATGTTTGTGCGTGTGTGTGTGTGTGTGTGTGTGTGTGTGTGTGTGTTCCTTCTCCATCCATCATCCTACCAATGATGCCATAACTCAACTCCCTTCCCTTTACCAAGGTCCAAAGATGCAAGAAAGGGTCCAAACCTCTTCACACATGACCATGTAGTTGGGCTTGTCGTTTACTAAGCAATTGATATCCACCATGTGTATCGAGAAGCTTCTGTGCTTTTCTGTGTTAGATGTGGTGGGGTACACAAGAAAGACAGAGTCAGAGTTCTTTCCCCTAAAGAACATTTCAAAGTTGGGACGCAAATCAGAAAAAGGAAACGCACGTTCCCTCACTGGGTCCTCACCCTGTTATTCCTGTTCTATGTGTGAGAAACTGAAGCATAGAAATGCAGGTGACGGTGAGCTAGCATGAGCTAGATTGGAACCCAGGAAGTCTGGGGCCAGAGTTCAAACACTTTGGTGCTACACTATATACACCAGGCAGAGTATTTCAGGTGCAGATGACACAGGCCAGCTGGTCATGAGGAACTTCCTGAGGAGGGGAGAGCCGAGCTGAACCCCACAGGTGACTGGGAGGTGGGCCCACAGAGGGAGGCTAAGGATGTTAGTGGGTATTCCTCAACTGAGATAGTGAGAGAAGAGAGGGTCTGTTGTGATTAGACAAGGGAAGTGGAAGAGCCCAGATGTAGCAGCTGGAGCTTGGTGTATGTCTATCTCCCACGAGTAAGGGAAGGTGAGGAGAGACAGCTCCAAAGAAAGATGCTCTTCCCAGACCCCTAAGAAAGAAGGATTGCTTCTTTTAGGGGCCAGCTAGTTCAATGACTAAGCCAAAGCTGTGCCTGCTCTTCTGACCTGAGTCCACTTTTCACAGCCCAAGCCACCCTTTAGAGCAAGAAAAGTTCAGCTAAATCACCCCGTCTTGCCATGGTGTTCAGGGTCCGTGCCTCCTCCCAGGCCAGGGAAGGGAGGAGTCAGGACCAGGTTGATAGGATGGGAAGAGCCAGGCGTAATCATGAACGAAGCTATCATTGGCAGGAAAGTACCATGAGAGGAACATCAGGCCAAGCTTGCTTTCTGAGCGGATTGGGACAGATGTGATCCCAATGGTCCCCGATTGTCCTTGCCTCACTGGAAACGGGACTTGTCTTCCTGTGTACTCCAACTCCATACCTACCTTGGTTTCTGCCTTTCACTAGGTTTGGCAAATGCTGTTCCATTTCTGAGGTTTGGGCAAAATAGGAAAGTCATTGGTGTGGGAGTACTGAAAGGAGAGATGAGTAGAGGAGATAAATTACTAATAGAAGAGGAGAAAAACCTCAGAGTATCTGATTTAGATGTTCCCATGAGACCGGCTTCCCGGACTTGATGGGCCACTTCAACCTTCCTCACTCACATTCCCTGAAATATAAAAGCACCGAGCTTTTACACCTCTCACTGCCTTCAAAATGTATTTCAAGTTACTTTCCCTACCTTCTTCAGCTTTTCTGAACAACAAAAAAAAAAAGTTTTTAAATTTACTCCCAGCCAAACTTAGGAGTTCAGGTGACAATTCCTTTCCACAAGGACAGAGATGGAAAGGGATCCCTCCTTCCCCTCACTACTTCCTCTTTAATTGTTTTCAACTGTCTGCTGTTTCATGCACTGACTTCCCCCCCCCCCTTAACTTTTGTTTGAGCTGAAAGGGAAGAAAATGCCAGCCTACTAGAATCAAGTTTCTAACCACCAGATTGGAATTTCTCCTTAAAAGTGGGTGTGAAGAAGCCCCACTGATAAACCTTCAGCCTCTGATGTCAGGTGATAGGCGCAGCCTGAAGTTTTTCATCAAGGGAAAATAATGTGAAAAAAAAATACTCAGTTCCTAAATCCTGATAACTCCACAGTTCTTCCAAATCAGATATTGAAAATATATATTCCTCTTCCAATGCCCAGAACAAATGCCCCGTCACACCCAGCCTTCTCATTAGTCTCTCTCTCTCTCTCTCTCTCTCTCTCTCTCTCTCTCTCTCTCTCTCTCTCTCTCTCAAACACACACACACTAATATGTAGTCAGTTTTATTTGTTCTCAGATTTAATCTACATGTCCTATAAAATAGACTTCATTGAGAATATGACCATATAAATTGTATCCCCCCCAACACCATTAATGTCTGTTATGTTCAGACTGGTGGTACCCAGTTTCCTTTGAACTGCTTTAACTGCTGAGCCATCTTCCTTTTAAGCTGATTGCTTTTCTCTACCCCATACATTATATCCCATTTAAGCTTGTAAATGATCCTACAGAGCTTGGGGGATTGGTTGGCTGCTTTTCCTCTGCCTTCCCTCCCTGATTCTCCAGTACCTTCACAGTAGATAACCAGACCTTGTCAGGAACATGGACTTAGAGAAATGCAGGAAGTCCTGTGATGTCGGAAACGCTGCGGCCTGTGGTGACAAGAAGAGAATCCACTCATCTTCAGCACAGGCAGCTCTGCCTGGTTAATAGTGTTGTCCAAGGCTTTTCCTGTCTCTGAGCTTTGTCTCGGCCCCATGCCAGAAAGGGTCATCTAGTGACCTAGAGTGACCCATCTTGTCCCAGACAAGACAGAAGCTTGGCTAAATCTGAACTCTGAGGACCTAGTCTCTACATAACATACATGCATGCAGGCCTCGGTGTGTAGGTGTGTGCGTGTACCTATGTTTGTGTGTAAAGCTCATCTGCCCCTTCACATTGGTGCTTCTAACACCCAGTGGGTTCTCACTAAAAGCCTTTTTGACTGATGAATGGCTTCTTTCCTCTTCGCAGACTGAAGCTTTCCATTCTTACTTTCCCAGGGCCTCAGTGACAAGGAGGACTTTTGGGCACAGTGGCATTGCTGTGCACACATGGTATGCATGCCCAGCATTAATCAAGTCCATTTGGGCTATGGCGATTAGCCAGCACCAGTTCTATCTGGACAGGAAGCAGAGTAAGGTAAGTGACCAGACCTTTGGCTGGGGATGAGCTGGGCCTCAGGGCAACAGTTTAGGATGGGAATCCAATGGGTGGGGAGGGAGGTGCTGCGTCCTTGGCCTGAGACTTCAACAGGTCGAGTCTTGCCTTTTAGTGATGCCGGTAGGTAAAGCATGGCTAATTATTTTTTCTTAAATATTTTAATATATGTATGCGGGCACATATGTGCGTTTATACATACATCTTTTCTTGAGATAAAGTCTCTCATTTGGCCTGGAGCTTATCAATTAGGCTAGATCAATTAGATCCCTCTGTCTGCACCTCCCCAGGACCAGGATTATAGGTGCACACCACCACATTCAGCATTTTTTTTTCATGGGTTCTGGGAATTCAACTCAGGTTCACATGCTTGTAAGAAAAACACTTAACTGACTGAGCTATTGCCTAGACCCATGATAATTCTTAAGAGGGCATGATGTGTGCCTACTTGGCCATGGGGTACAGCCAGGTTGGGGCCTTTGGGAGGAATTCCAAACGTGCTTTTGGACTTTAGAAGACTCTCCAGGGACCAAGCCCTCAAACCCTTTGTTATAAACAGTGGTATAGTGTTTTTTTTTTTTTGAAAAAAGAAAAAGAAAAAAAAATCCTGAACTCATAGATACCACCTAACTGTTTGGAATAATTGCAGTGAAAAAATGCTCCAGGCTTTTCCAACTGCCAACTTTGTTTTTAAAAATGCAAAACTTAAAACACACACACACCTCCAGCTAGAGCCCTGTTCTCCTCAGGTAGATCCAGAGCCTGAGGCTTTGGTAAACTGCCATCTCCATGTCTAAGGAGACTCACCCCCATCACAGACACCCAGCTGGGCTTTCTGGTGGGTGGGAGAATGACGTGTCCTTGGTTCACACACAGCTTAGAGCAACACTCTGCCCCCTCTTCTTCCACCTGGCCTCCCTTCCACCCCTGCCAAGGCCCGCTCACAGGCCCCTCCCACCCATTCCGCCTGGTTGGAAAGGCCCTGCCTGCAGAGATGGGCTTCAAGCTTGTCTTAGGATCCTGCAGGGCTTGGGTTGGGGGGAACTGAGAGCCAGACCAGCCTTGGCCCCATCATTGACTCCTACCACCTACAGAACAGTGTGGGTGTTCCCCGGAGCAGATGGCAGGACCCTGTGCTTATTGGACCAAAGATCATTGGATCAGTGCCCCTTTGGGCTCTTTCCTTGTTGCTTTATTTTTCTTTGTGTGAGGTTTCCCTTTCCCTGGAGGAGAGAGTTGGAGTTGAGTGGGAGTTAAGAAAAAGATAGTAAGAGAAAAGGACAGGAAGAAATGAACCTCCCCACCCCCAGCCCTAGTTCGGTTGTGAATCAGGACCTGCCCCTGTGGCAGTCAGTCTCCTTTGTAAAACATTGTCTCCTTTTCAGAGTCTCCCTAATACCCCCTTTTTGGGTCACTTTTTGAAGTGACAGGGTCTGGGGAGGAGAGTATTCTTGGGGTTAGAAATCATGAGAGTCTTCCACACTCTCCTGGTGATGATAGGTCTTGGCACAGGACTTTGAAGCTTGATTAGATCGAATGAAACCCAGCCAAAGGGGTTTGACTCATTCTGGATGGTGAGACAGTGATGGGGTGGGCAATGTTCCGCTCTCCAGGGGCGCAAGTTGGAGGTCAGCACACTTGAACCTTGATTTCATTCTGTGATGTGTGGAGGTGGGTGGTGAAGGGAGCAGACTAGGGTAAATCTTCTGAACCTCACTGCCGATACCACTTGAAGGCAGATCCCACACTACTGATACCACAGTAGGGAAAGGGGGGAAAAGTAGCCCACTTCACCCATAGGATAGTGCGTGCGATGTGGGCTGCATAAGGCTCTCCTCTCCATGCTAGTTCTCTTCGGCTTCCTGGGCATCTCAGTCAGCCCATATTTCCAGTACTTTGTGAAGATGTGCCCACCCATGCATGTGGGAAGCCTTGCTAGGCAGGCTTTCAGGTTTTCAGGCTGGTCATAGAGAGAGCAAGTGAACCTCAGGAAGAAATGACCATGTTGACAAGACATATCATTTAAGAGACAAAAACAGCTAGATGGGATTGGACACACCTGTAATCCCAGCAGAGGTAGACCTTTCAGCAGAAAGTTCGAGATCATTCTGGTCTATTTAGTGAGCTCCAGGCCAGCTGCTTACTGAGACCCTGTCTCAGAAACAAAACAGGGAGCTGGGAAGATAGCTCAGTTCTCACGACAGCATGAGAAGCTGAACTCCATTCTCAGAATCCACATTAAAAAAGGGGTGGGGCTGGAGAGATGACTCAGTGGTTAATGTGCTTGCCTCCAGAGCCTAACTACCCGAGTTCAATTTCCCAGTGCCCATGTAAGACAGATGCCAAAGTGGCGCATCTGGAGTTTGTTTGAAGTGGCTGGAGGACCTGGTGTACCCATTCTCTCTCTCTCTCTCTCTCTCTCTCTCTCTCTCTCTCTCTCTCTCTCTCTCTCTCTGTATCTCTCTTCTTGCAAATAAATAAATTATATATATATATATATATATATATATATATATATATATATACATATTAAAGCCAGGTGTGGTGGTACACACTTAAAACCCCAGCACTGGGGAGGTGGAACCCTGGGGCTCACTGACTCTCCAGTCTAGCCTACATGGTGAACTCCAGACCAATGAGAGACCCTGTCTCAAAGAAAAATTGATGACATTCCTGAAGATATCATCCAAGGCTGTCCTCTTGCCTGATCACACCCACACATATGCACATGCCCACACACACACATGTGCCCTCACACACACAGGCATACACACATGTGGGAAAAAACAACAACAAATACCCACAACATTAGGAAGCTTTCAGCTAACCTCAGTAACTCTGAAGAAGAGAAAAACAAGATTCCTAAGAAAAATAGAACTTTATCCAGGAACCTTGCATAGCCTCCAGTGTTCTGAGATCATTGCACTTTTCCTAGATATCAGTCAAGAATTTCTGTGGTTTATTTTTTTGTGGTAAGGGGATTGAATCCAGAGTCTTAAAAAAGTATTTTATTTATTTGCAAGAACAGAGACAGACAGAGAGAATGAGTGCACCAGGGCCTCCAGCCACTGCAAACAGACTCCAAATGCATGCACCACTTTGTGCATCTGGAATTATGTGGGTGCTGGGGAATCGAACTCAGGTTGTTAGGTTCTGTAGGCAAGTGCCTTTACCCCTGAGCCATCTCTCCAGCCCATGAATCCAGGGCCTTATGCATGATAGCTAGGCCAGGGCTCTACCACTAAGCTGTGTCCCCAGACTGCAAGCCCAGAGACAGGTAAGGACCAAGTTGGACAACTATTTTTCAGCTCCATGACCTTGGTAAACCTCTCATCCCAAGTGTTTTGCTTTGCCCAATTATAGAACAGAACATTTCTGAATTGGATTAGTAATTGGTCAAAGGATATAATGTTTGCAAAATTGCTTTGGGAAATACATGTTGTCTTTTATTAACATCACGATTAATATAACATACTATCCCCTTGATGTTTGTAGTAAGTTTAACTTTTCTGAAAATTCCCCCAGATTCAATCAGAGATGGTGAAATTCCCCATAGGAATTCAACTACAACACATTTCATTCCTGGGAGATTATGTGATCCATCTTTGGTGGGCAGCATGGCCTCTGAGTGAGTGAAGGTGAACAGGCCTGGGATGAAAAGCTTTAGATATTTCTGGATAGCCAATAAGGGATGGCAACCTGGCATGGCTTCACATTCTACTGTATGGGGCCATGCCAACCATGCCTTTCTCTGAAGGGCTTCAGAAAAGCTCCAGCCTCCCAAGTGATGTTTATCCAGCCCAGAGAGGCAAGTACAGTCTAGTGGTTTGAGTCAGCAAGAGAGGTAGCCAAGACAGAGCATGAGCCATTCTAACACACTCAGTACTTTCTTATTTCAGGGTCATTGTGTAAAACATTTGAGAAAGCTTCTCTCTCTCTTCCTCTCTCCCATGCCTGTTCCTCTCACACCTTCACTAGCTCCCTGTATATTTACATAAAAGAACCCTTTCACTATCAAAGGGAGAGTAGGAGGTTAGTTTCCTATGCATGGCTCATTTGTAGAAGAAGTTAAGCAGGCATTAATTATCATCGGTAACATATCTGCTGACCCCAAAGTTCAGCAATGTTGTCAGTGAGATCCCAGCGAGCTCTGCATCCTAGAGACAAAGAATGTCTTCTGTATGGACTTTGGGAAAACTATTCGAAATCTAAGTTGTTTAGAGGAACTATGGGTGCTTTTTCTCAAAATGCAGAGTGGGGTCTTCCCTTCTGGAATTGGCTCCCAATGCAACATCTTTCCTTCTTTCTAATTTTTTTTGTCTTTTTCTGTTCCAATCTTCTATTTACTCCCTCTAAGCTTAAAAACAGAGAAATAACATGGTAGGGAAAATTAAGCTTTGCACACAAAACATGGATAATGACACTGAGTAGCCAAGCAGATGTTTAGGGCCTCTTTGGAGTTAGCTCAGAGGCTTGACTTTGCAAGGAGAGGATCTCCCAACTGTGCTGAATTTTTCTCAGTGCTCTTCTCTGATTGAGTTGGTAATCCCATTTCAGAAAGCTCTTAAAGCCACTGAGAATCTAGTCTCCATTAATAAAAGGATATCTAGCTGGTTGTGGTGGTTCAGCCCTTTAATTCAGCACTTGGGAGGCAGAGGTAGGAAGATCTTTGTGAGTTCAAGGTCAGCCTGGAACTACAGAGTGAGTTGCAGGTCAGCCTCAGCTGGAGTGAAACCCTACCTCAGGAGAAAAACAGAAAAGCAAAGGGTATCTATTATGCCCTCTTCAATATTTGGTTTTCTGCATCTGCAATTGAAGCACAGGTTTCCTGTGTGATTAATGGCATCCTTAAAATACCAAGTTGAACCATCAATCTAGCTTCATTTAGCAAATTACTTCCAGGCCCTAATTTATATCCCATTCCTATTGCAATGGCTTTGAAATATATTATCTAACTTGGTCCCAATCCCAACTCTATGATGTGGGCTTTAAGATCTCCTTGTTACTAATAGGCATCTGAGGATCAGAGAGGTCAGAGGTCAAGATCCAACTATGATTGATTGGGAGGAGCTTGGATCCCATTCCAGAGCTTTCTGACTTCAGAGCCTGGGCCCTCACTGCTATGTTCTATGGGTTTAAGGTCTTCATGAATTACGACTCTGTAACTATTTAAGTGTGGGCTTCTTTTATGAAAATATGGGTCTTGGTAGAGATTAGTGCAGAAAGAGAGGAAGTAATGAATTGTGCTGGCTCTGCTTACTTGAAGGATGAAGCATGACCAGATGGGTGCTGTAGATATGTGAAGTCCACATGAAATTGAAAGCCCTTCCTGCTTTCTGCTACAAGCCAAAATCCTGCCAGGTCTGGCAGCTGGGATTGTTTTATGAACAAAGGGCCCTTGTCTGTATGGTGCTAACCTGAGGAAGTTGGTCTGATTCTGCATGCAAGAGAGAAAGTTGAGGTTAGACAGCAAACCCATATCACAGAAGTACTGATGGGAAAGAGAAGAGGAGGAGGAAGATGGTTCACAGCAGGTGAACAAAACAAAATAGACCTTGGCATTGTTAGTGGACTTTGAACTTGCTCCATAGACCAGGCAGCTCTTGAACTTGTGATACTCTTGCCTTAGCCTCCACATAGCTCAGATTGCAGGCTAGCTTATATACCGAATATCCTTTGACCTCAGCCCACCCTTATGTGGTAGGTGAAGTCTTCCTTAGCTTACATTTGGGAATAATAAGGCCTAGTGAAATTAAACAACTCTCCCAAGAGCCAGACCCAAAGCTGTGCTCATCAGCACTATGCAGTACAACCTACAGACTCCAAGGCCAAGACTTTCATCATTTGTGTAGCTTCATGAGCCACCAGAATTTCAGGACTAAATCTGGGCAAGTATTTTCTGTTCCTTCCACAACCTGTTCTCCTTTGCTTTCCAGTCTAAGATTCATGCAGCACGAAGTCTGAGCGAGATCGCCATTGATCTGACGGAGACTGGAACCCTGAAGACCTCAAAGCTGGCCAACATGGGCAGCAAAGGGAAGATCATTAGCGGCAGTAGCGGGAGCCTGCTCTCCTCAGGTATGACCCTTCTGCAGAGTAGGAGATGCATCCTCGCTGGTGGGGTGCTCCCACACCAGGTGGGGGACAGCTGTGCATAGGAGGCCAGTCAGCATGCTCTAGTTTCCAGAATAAGATCAGAGCCCAAAAGGGAGTTCAAGGAAAATGTTCCAAAGTGTCCGAGGGAATAGGGGAAGAACCAGGCAACCGCAAAAGTGCAGCACAGACTGTTACAGAGTCTCTTCATGTCCCTGGTCCTTCAGAATGCTAACTGCATAATAATTGGTCATCACCAGGAATGGCAACTCTAAGGGCAGAAAATGGAATTTGCTTATGTGTCGTATTGTGCTGAGGAAGGGCTATGGCTCAGGGTCATGGTGTTCAGAGATGCTACATTCTAGTCTCAGGTGGGCTTCTTGGGCTTAAAAGACTGGAGAGACTTTCTGTTAGAGTGTGGCAGAATGATAAGCACCTTTTGTCATCAAGCGTTGTGAGACTTGGTTCTGCTGTCAGTGAGCCTTGGGCAAGTCATTTTGTCATTAGGTATTAGGAGAGGCAGACAAAAATTATATTAAGAGCTCAAGGATTTCAGATCTGGTTGGCTTCAGGAGTAGGGAAGAGGCTGGGGCTGGAGCTTGGTGGTACAGTGCTTGCCCAGCATTCACAAGGCTCTGGGTTCAATCTCTAGGAAGGAAGAGAGAAAGAGAGAGAGAGAGAGAGAGAGAGAATATGAATGTCGTTTGCTGAAATGACAAGAAGAGAGGAAGGCAGCAATCATTTGGAAATAGAAGAGAAGCATAGCCAATAATGGCTTCTCACAAGGCCATGTGGTAAAAGCCTGATTGATCTTGAGTATGACTTCACCCCCCGAGCCAGGAAAATAAAGCAAGAAGTCTTCCCCCTCCCTCATCTTCCAGGGTCATTTCTATAACTAAGTACAGTGACTGCAAAGGAAATGACAGGAGAGGAAGGTGAGCTAAAATGTGTCCTTAGCTCCTTGGCTGGCGCTGTCCTTTGAAAGCCACACAAAAATTCAAATTGAAAAAACTAGAGAGAGGTTCCATGCACTGTGAGGTGGATTTACCCTGGGGCTCAGGGAGAATCAGCTCCAGGCCCCACTGCAGATAGACTAAGGCCCTGGCAGGCCCCAAGTGGTGTCCTCACACACACTCATGTGCTTTGGGAAATCTAATACTGTATATTATGTGTCTTAGACAGAAACATCAACTTATATAAGCTTCAGATCCACAGGGCCTGGATCTGCCTCTGTGGGGCCTCCATAGGCTCGCTGTAATTCTGGAACCCAGCTCCCCTTGGGATTCTTCAAAACTGTTTCCTGAAAAACATCAGCCAAATGCTCGTTCTTTGTGTGGCTTAGACATTTGTGAAGAAGACCATAGAAAATGCTGCCTTCTTATGCCAAAGACAATGCCATTCAAAACCTTAAGACCCCTGGAATGACAGCAACCCCCAACACCTGCTAAATGGCAAAGGGCAGAACCAAAGGTGGCACCTAGTCTTGTCTTTTAAATACATCATGCAGTGTTTTCCCAAACTCTGTTAAAATACAGTCTCACATAAGAACCTGGTTCTAGAAGCCCACCTGCCTCCTTGTCTGGCTCTAGAGAATACAGCCTGTATTCTTCCAGCCCAAGGGGCTCTTAGGTATGTAACAGAGCCAGGTGGAGGGCATGTTGAAATGCAGGGAGCTGGGCCCCAACACAGAAGATTCTGTAAGTCTGAGTGAGTTTCTATTTCTACCAAGTTCCAAGTCATCCCGGAGCTGCTGGCTCAGGGAGCAAGCTGTGGAAGCCACTCTCTAAGAGGAGAAAGGGGCAAGTGGGTATGATTGCTCAGAATCACAGAACCCAACATTCCCCACGTTCAGCCTGTGTCCTGGTCCATCTGCCTGAGCCCCTCATAACTACAGGGCAACCACCCAGCCAATTACCTATCAGCAGCTAGAGATGAGGCTGTGAACTGGAGTCCAAACCCCAGAAGATGAAATTGACATATATAACCACCAGGAATAAAATCCAAGAATGAAAGCCAAGTATCTTTAATACCAGAAGGTAACAAATCTCTATTACTGCTATCCGATTGGCATTAATCATAGATCTGGTGGGCTAAAAATAAACTAATAATCATGTGAAAATATTTCTGCTAAATCCACTCCTGCACCTAATCAGTAAGCATCTTTCCCCCAAGATATCAAAGTGGATTTCAAACTTTTTTTAAATTTTATTTTGGTTTTTCGAGGTAAGGTCTCACTCTAGCCCAGGCTGACCTGGAATTCACTGTGTAGTCTCAGGGTGGCCTCAAACTCATGGCGATCCTCCTACCTCTGCCTCCCGAGTGCTGGTTTTAAAGGCGTATGCCTCCACGCCCGGCGGATTTCAAACTTTCAATATTTAGTAGTGGGATCCCAGGTGTTGAGGAGTTGGTAGAAGCAGCCAAGGCCATCTGCCTCTGCATACTAGTCCCTGGCTTTCATCCCTGCAGCTCTTTCTGATGTGGCCCAGCTAAGCAAGAAGAGACACAGAGAGGTCCCAGGAGGAGACCAGAGAAGAGTTTGTCACCCTCTTCCTAACTCTGCAAGTTTGAGCCTGAAAAATGTCCTTGAATGCCAAGGGTGATACTCTCCCTACAGGGATGTCCCATACCCGCCCTCAGGACTTAGAACAAACATTAGGGACAATGGAGGGAGGGAGGGAGGACAAGCAGGATGGATGGCATCCAGGCACAAAAGGAATTTCTAGGATCTCTGGATCTTGTTCTCCCTCCCACACCCAGGGCGGCTACTTGCCGCCTCTCCTCTGCCCTTGCTCTGGAAATTGGTGGTCCTCTACAAAGGACCAGTTTTTTTTATCCCCACAACCACCTAACTGGGTAAACTGGACGGTGTCTCCTTTCCTCCCTAGTACAGTGATGTCTTTAAAGCTTGTTGAGAATCTAGGCACCATTTGAAAGATCTTTTCTACCCCTTGCCCACGGTACCCTGATGAATATACTGTTACTGATATGAAATTTGGGAGAGAGCTAGAGGTGTAGCTCAGTACTTGACCAGCGTCGCAAGGCACTGAGTTTGATTCTCCAGCATCACAATAACTAACAAGCACCAGAATTTCTGAGAATACCAATAAAACCTGTCCTGTATGTTAAGAGCTTTCATGCTTCCAAAGTATCTCAGGCCTTCCAAAGAGCCCTTCTGTGACCTGCCACCAACATTATTCCCCTCATTGTGTTGAAAGCCCCTGTCACACCTGTGTTAGACCTTTCAAAGTCACACTCATGTCGGATCAGGCCATCCATCCTGCTGTTAATATTCATCCTTCTATCCCTTCCTGTACCCGAATCATGCATAGCTGAGCCATGTAACATTGCTGTAGTATCTCCATGGTATAAACATTTTTTTTCGCTCCCAAGCTAGCCTGGGCTATGCTATGATTTTGGTCATAGTCTTGGCTCTGCCAATGAGTCCATGCTGGGGGGGGGTTGTTTATGCTGGACTGTGGAACTTGAGGGTTTCAAAAGCTCTTTCTGCAGAATAGATGCTTCTGGACTACATCATCCATGGCTGGTCAGAGCTGAAAATAAAGGGGAGATAATATACCTAGCATTTCAATACTCATTTCTCTTTGCAAAGAGTTTACATACTGCTTATTGATGCATAACAGAGACAAAGTAGTTCCACACTGTTAGTAACTTTGAAGGTGGTTTTCCTATTTAAGGGTATGTGATTACCTTTAAAATTACTTGGAAGTCTAGTTCTTAGTGTCTGAGGCCTCTCATATTTTTAAAAAATGAAGAAAATAAGTACCATTAATTCTGCTGCCGAGAGAAATGAGAAATTTATGCATACCTATGCTTTGAGCTGTAGGCTAACATTTCAAAATAAAAATAGCCATATGATTTCATGATTAAGCTTGGGACTAGGGCACTCTATGCAGGGTCTCTTCTCTGGGTCTTGGTGGAGACCATAGTGGGTGTTCCCTTTAAAGTCAGAGCTGAAGGTCAGGGTTGCGGTAAATCCATGAGTGTAGAGGCTCGAGAAACCCAGGCTGAAGGAATAGCTCTGTGGTAGGGCATTTGCCTAACATGCACAAGGCCCTCTGCTCAATCCTCACCAACAAAAAAAGAAAGAACAAAATGAAGCCCCCAAATCCTTTTGTGAGGTCTTCAAGGGCTTTATTTTCCCTTCCTTTCCCCTCATTATTTGAAAACCCAGAGGGGAGAAAAAGAACAAAGATGAACAACAACAAAAAGTGTATTTGTGTTTGTAGCTGAAGAGCCATGTCCTTTTCGTAGCTTGTCTGGAAGTGGGAGAATTTGCTGGAAGACTTGTTTCAGGATTTGCCTTAACAGAATAGTCAGGACTTCAGTGGTGGAAGAGGGGCTGTGGTTGATGTGTTTTTGTTCAGACTCTTTACAGCAAATGGCACAAACCCACTTAGGAAATACTCAGTGTTTTGCGGGGCCTTGTGGCATTAACCACTCACACAAAAGATACTACTGTGCATCCTTTCTGTCATGGACATGGCTTTTACAATGGAAATAGAGAGACATAAACTACTCCTGCAAACAAACAGTATGCTGTGTTTGTAAGTGGGGTTTGGCTATATGGTTAATTAAGTGGCATCAGAGTCATCTTCAGTATGACCAGCAGGAATGTGAGGAACATGGTGATAGAACTGACAGTTAAAAGTAAGAAGACCCCCATGCCTGCATTCTGTGTTTATACTGCAACTCAGACACTCCGTTCTGAGAAAACGTGTTATGGTCTGTTCTAGCCCCAGCCTCACCTGGGATAAGTCCATGGCCATTACCCAACCATTCCCACATTCTCCTTCTCTGAATGCAAGCACTTCCTCCCATTGTGAACAAGTTTATTAATAACTAGCATAACAATGAGGATGCCAGCTATCTGATATCTGTCCCCACAGCGAGGTGATCTGATAGGCGCCTGCCAACGCTGTGGTCATGACTATATTCAGCTCAAAGTGTACTGCCCTGTACTGGTTATAAATCAGGCCGTGCTCTCTGGTTGGTATTTTGCTTTTTGTCTGCATCCATTATCTGTTCATAATCACGACTCTAGCTCCTTCCCCTATCGTCCTCTGGCCTTTGAAAGTTCTCTATTGTCAGCTGCATGTGCCTCTCCTTTTAGGTCTAGTGGATTCCAGAGGCCTGAAATTTGGCCATTTCCTCACTTGCTTTTGGGCACAGCCTCCCAGGCACTGCCAAGGGTTTGTTTATGCTGGACTGTGGAGCTGGGCAGGCTGCACAAGCCCTTTCTGTAGAATAGTTGTTTCTGTGTTCATTTGAGTGGGCTGTGCAGGAGCGGAAAGTGAGGGAAGGGAAGAGCAGTCATGTCTCTTGTTCTTGTCTGTTTTCTGGTGGCGGATAAAGTCACTCATCTGGCTATATTTATGGCCTTGGGGGTTACTAGCAAAGGAGTATTTGCCTACTAAAGAGAGCTAAGACAGATGACAATGCCTACTGTAAAAGAACAGCTTTACCATGGTGAGAAACACCCCCCCCCACCTCTCAGACACATTGCTAGTTCTATTCAGCCGAGCTCTGTGTTCTATTGATCACCCCCACCCCACCCCGACACCTTGCTGGTAGCCTAGAACAAGGATCATTGAGATTTGCAATTAATCTCCAGACCACCTGTATATTACAATAGGATAACAGTCCTGGAGCCAATGGGATCAACTCCCTGGGTGAAGAACCGGAAATCATGTAGGTTGCTCACAATGATTGTTTCCATTAGACATTTTATCAGATGCTTTTCACTTTTAAACATTGATTGTTCAATTATGTCTCTGTCTCTGGTCCTCCCTCTTGCCACCCAGCACCTGCCATTTTTAAATGACATTCGTATTATTCACCTTTGGTGAAAAGTACCACCAAGGCCTGGAATCTCCCCAGAGAGCAAAGCCATCCCCAGGGCTCCCAGTATCGTCAAAAGGTGCTTGATGGTCAGAGTTGCAATTTCAGTGCTCTCTGAACTGAGCTACTCTGCCTCTAAAATCCCTAAACCTGATGAGAAGTTCTCCAAGCATGCATTTTTCATGCTGAAAATCACACTGAATTCACCGAGATGGTCCCTCGAGATGTGTGGGATCCTGCCATCTGCAGTGTGGCATTAATTTCACAAGGTCTCCGAGGATACCTTTGATGTAAGGAATTCATCCTTGAGGATTTGTCAGAAAAAAATCTCTTTATTTTAAAGAGGAATTGCAAACCTTTCCCCCATATTTGTTCCTGAGTGTCTGACAAACTTTTCCTTACAGCTTTTACAGATCTGCTGGGAATGCGATGTCTTCTCGGTGCCCCTGGCCCACCCCCAAAGGCCAAAACAGATTGTCATTTCCTTCCCTTGCTTTGAGGACAACAGATTTCTTTCTTTGGGGAGGCACTGTTTGTGTTGAATTGCCACTCCTTCCAGGGAGGAAAGCACCCCTTCCGCTTTCTGGAATCCAGCATTGGGCTGTATGAAAACAGATGAGCAGGTTCCTTCGTATCCTCAGCAGGATGCTCACTCATATCCGGTGCCGAGCTGCCTGGGATCTTTAGAATGACTGGCACCAGTTCCCCTTGGCAGCCAGGGAGGAGATCCTTCCATATGTTGGCCCAGAGGAAAGCCGCTGTTTGTTGCTGATGTTCCTCCACATCCGGCCTCTCCAAATGCAGCTGCCACTGGCCTGATGTTTAGAGTCCCCAGCTGGGAAGTGGGAAGCCCACAGTGATGAAGGGGGTGCCTCCAGGGTCTCCATTTGCATCTGTGGAGTCAGCTGTTGTCCTGAGAAGGTCCACAGTACCCCTGGAAATGACTTTCTTTGAGCAAATGCGGCTCACTAGCCATGTTGAGATAAGAATTGTCTTCCTGACCGTCAACTCTTCCTCTCATCCCCATTGACTAGATCACTGGTGGCCTACTTCAGTCACATCCTTTGGATTAGGATTGAAATTTGATCGTAAAATAGCACAAGTTAAGGATTATATTTTCTTTTCTTTTTTAGAGACATGGTATCATGTAGCCCAGGCTGACCTTGAACTCCTGATCCTCCTTCCTCCAACTCCCAAATGTTAGGATGTCAGGTAACTGTCACCATACCTGGTTTATGCAGTGCTGGGGCTACAACCCAGGGCTTCCTGCATTTTAAGCAAGTGCTCTATCTACCAAGTGAGCCACATCCCCAGCCACAAAAGATTCTCTTTCAGTCTGGCATCATTCAAGGAGAGACTTGCTGAGCACTAACTGACAAGAAAGAGTTGCTGGAGAACTTATCTGACCCCACTTTTGCTGGCAGTCAATCACAGGGAGGTTTACCCTCCACAGAGGAAAGCGTGCATCAGGCAACCAGGTCAGTCACTCAGCTGGCTCCTGGGCTGCCCGGTCCAGGGTGGCAAGGGTGGCATCCTCCACCTCACAGCTCTACTTGTCTTCCCCTTCCCAGTGGGCAGCTCTGAGGGCTGGAAGCATGTCTCCTCCATATCTCCTTCACCACGGAAGGAACTCCAGAAGTTTCTGTTGCTTTACTAGGATCTGGAGAGTGTTTTGTCTACATCTCCTCCTTCCTTCTCCTACACATGGAGGGGGGCACACGTGGGCCACGGGAGGTCAGAGAATGACTTCGGGTGTCAGTCTTCACTGTGCACCTTGTTTGAGGTAGAGCCTCTCGTTGTTCACTACTGTGACGACATGGCCAGCTGGCCTGTGAGCTCCCTGACAGTTCTTCTGTCTTTGACTTCCTTCTTCACCCAAGCACCCTGGGATTGCAGAGACCCGTTCTACAGCGTTAGGTTTTTCATTGGTTCTGGGAGTCCAAACTCAGATACTCGTACTTGCAAAGCAAACCTGTTGTCCTCTGAGCCATCTTTCCAGCCCTCTTCTCCTGCATTTTGACCTGTGCAGTGCTGTGAAAAGAACTCACTGGGGGTTGGAGGGAGGCAGAAATAAGAGGATATAATACACACAGCGTTACAATGGCAGCCCAGCAGTGACCAAGACAGAAAGTTCACACCATCGTGGAGTTTCCATTCAAGGAGCAAAACAGACCATACAGAGCCAAGCTTACATCCAAGCTCTGCCTGCCTGTGACTGTCCAGTGACCTTCACTGTGAACATGGACGAACATTCAAGAGGAGTCACGAAGTGTAGCATGTAGGAAGCTCCTGCTTATGAAAACAGTAAAAGCCTACTTCCTTTCCTTTGCTCCCGAGCTTCCTGAACTGATAGGACCACAGGAGCCCTCACTCGTCCACCAGTGCTCTTCCTCCAACATGGTGGAACTTTCTGGAATGGAGATGCTAATCCCCAAGAAAAACCAAGGACGCTTTTTAATAAAAATAACAACCAACAGTCATGCATCATCTACTGTGTTCTAAGTTTTCTTCTAACCATCTTCCAAGCATTAACTCTCAATCCTCCTAGCTTTTGAAGAGTCCCGTT
>PVHP010033191.1:0-19824 GCA_004024765.1 Zapus hudsonius | reverse complement strand
CACCACCACCACCACCACCACCACCACCACCCATGATAGATTATTTTTCTATAGCTTTTGTGAGCACATTACTCATCTGGAATAATTATCTACCTGGACATAGAGCCCTGTTAGGCAACTGTGAATTGAAACTGTACAAGCTTTCTTTTTCATCTACAAGTTAAGGCACACCTTTGTGCACCTCGTTTCATTTCCTCCTGGGAATCTACCTATTCGTGTTGTGTGCAATGAGTGTGTTGCTATGGAAATGATTATGGCTTTAATGCAAATACCAAGAAAATCAGCAGCAAGAAAACTGGTTGTATTCACAATGCATTCATGCTCTAGCATTCCCACTGCAGCTCTTGTACCTTGATGTCTAGGACTCCTTGCTCCAAGTGTAACTGAACTATGTCCTTGGCCTGAGTGGCCACTTTGGAAAACTGGGGATGGCTAAAAAGAAACTGAAGTCTCTCGTTGCCTCCACTCTTTACTAAGTGAATCAAAGGACATATGGTAATAGAGAAAAGAGCTGAGAGATTTTTTTTGTCTATCTGTATTCTCCTGTGGATGTTCTGTGTACATGTATATTTTATTTAAACCATGAGCTTCAAGCTTCCTTCTCAGCAGGATGACAGCATGAGATCAAACACATCTTTTTCCTCCAGGCTTATTCTGAAGGAGATCACCGAAACAATACCACCTGCAGAAGTAGACAAGGTAAAATGGCAAATGCATCACTCAGCTCCAGTCTTTCTTACATTTAAAGTTCAAAAAAATGAGAATGGGGGGATTGGTGGCTCAGTTGCTAAAGTGTTTGTTGTGCAAGCAGAGGATGTGAGCTCAGACCTTCAGCACCCACATAAAACATGGAGCATGGTGGCTCACATCTGTAATCACAGCACTGTGACAGTGGGGACAGGAGGCTCCCTGGGGCTCTCGACTAACTGAATTCCTGAGCTCTGGGTTCATTGAGGGACCCTGTCTCGAAAATTTTAGGTGGAAAGTAACTGAGAAAGATACCTAATGCCAACCTCTGGCCTCCACAAACACACACACACACACATGCACACACACAATCATGTGCACTCACATGCATATGTAGAAGCTTTTTAAATAAAACAATATACTTGTTTCTCAGATTATAGTACTGTGTGCAAAATGTGTATAAAGTGTTTGTTTCATGTTAGATATTCAATAAGCAGCAGCACTTGATGTATATTCATTTTGACACGATACCACTGAGGTCCTATGAAGGCTGCCGTCATGAGCAAAGCCAGTGCTAAGCTTGCCTTCATGGAATACAGCCTAGTGGGGAGAAGGAAATTTAACTGAAATTGATAAAAAGTCACAAATTCATGGATTCTCACACAGAGCTAAGAGACCTAGATGAGGGTCTGATCTGGTCAGGGAAGTTAGAACTGAGAGCTGGAGAACGAATAAGAACTAACTAAAGAAAGAGAACAGGTCTCAGTGGGGTCAGTAGGGACAAAGCTCTGTGGAGAATTCATTGTGACTGGGCCAGAGAAAGATAAAGCTAATGGTGGTTACAGCCTGGGTATTGGATGGGCTCACTGGCCATATGAAGTATTTCTGTTTGAACCTTGACAACCAAGACAGTTATTACAGATGCTAAGCAGATGATATTTGCATTCTCTCAATGGTGCAGAGGTGAGGTCAGTGGGGGTAGACAGAGGGATGACAATGACATGAGTAGAGAGGGGGTGTCCTCTGAGCAAGAAACAATGGTGTATCATGGGGGAGGGGTGACTGATTGTAGAGATCTGATGAAGTGGTGAGTGATTTGATGGATAGAATAAACAACTTCCATGTGGGATTTGGGGATGGGTGGTGGTGAGAGAGGGAAAGAAAAGGAAGAAATGTGAAGATTCTAGATTATAGAAGTAAGTAATAGAACTATTTGTCAAGATACATGACCTAGGCTTGGGGTCTTTTGAGGGTGAGGTATAGATTTAACAGGTTCATCAGATAGGTTTTTAGACATGCCTAATTTTAAGTGCATCTAATCTTCCAAGAAGCATACTTAACAAAGTCAGGTACCACTGTAAGAATCCGACAAAGATGGCTTCCCAGTGTCAATTCAACACTCTACAAGCATGATGTAAGTTATCTCCATCTAGGCTTGCCTCTCCCTGGCCCATGATACACACGGACTCCACAACAGTCTTTACCAGGGTCAACCTATGTGGGATGCTATTGTCTGGAGCCTCGCTGTCACCACCCACTACTTGTAGCTTTGTGTGGCTTGCAAGACCTCCATCATGGTTTGAACCTTCTTCTTTGAGTACACCCTTCCCCCTCTCTCTTCCACTAGCCTGCCAACTACCTGGTTGTCTTTTCATTTTGCAAAAAAAGCTAACTCTTTCCTCATGTTTCCTCTTTCACAGAAATGACCCAAATCCGCCTGACCACTGCAGAGCAGCCATAACATCAGGCTGGTCCTGTTGCATCTCCAAGACAATTTAGACATCAAAGCCCCAAGGAGGTCTGTGTTAGCCTTCTTTCTACCACCAACTAGGTTGGTACCCCTGCACTCTCCTGTTCAGCACCTAATAGATTTTTGGAAGGATGGGGTTGTTTGTATCATCTTGGTTTATCATGAGTCACCCTTCTTAGGGCAGGAACTAAGACGTTATTTCATATTAAAGGAGCCTTAGTGACAAAATGAACAAGTAAAGTTCCATGGGATTGGACACAGGAATTTGAACTGAGTCTGGAATGTGTTCCAGAAAGAGACAATGGCAGGGCAAAAAAATCAAAGCTAAGACAAGACATTCAAGGAAATCTCTGATCATTCAGCCCTAGACTCGAAAAGAACTTGAAGTAAAAGAATGCTTATTCATGAACTCTGACAGTTTTGCTAAAGACCACCCAGGAAGTTTACCAGCACCATAAAGAATGCGCCATTGAAAGAAAGTACCTCAAAGAAATAAATAAATCAAAGATGGAGAAGGCTTTTCATTTCATGGTTGAGCAAAGGGCCACAGACTCAACAATGCCTTCACTTCAGACTTTCCCTGATTCTGGGAAGCTTGATACGTTAAATTTAAAATTAAGAAACATATAAATGATAGACTGAAGCAAGTAGCGTTTTTCTTATGCTCCTAGAACACGTGTTATTAGTTTTCAAACAGTAAAAAAATGTGTAATTTTGAAAACTCTCTTCACTTATTTGCATAGCTTTTCCATGAGTTGGGGAATATTAATGAGTTGTGAAATGTTAATTATATTATTTAGTTTTTGTGAGAAAACATTTTGACCAAACTCCTAAGGTTCCCATTCTCCTACATGGTGGGGGAAACTAAGGGAATGAATATAAGAGTGGAGATGTTGAACCTGGATAGGTGTTCAGTAATCTAGTGCAACATGGTGGTTTCAAAGTAAAATATTCCCCATAACTTCATATGTTTATGATTAAATCTCATGCTTAATCCCCAGGGGAGCTTTAGTGGAGAAGGTGTGTCACTGGGGGTGGTCTTTGGAATTTTATATCCCTGCCCAGCTTTCCAATGCTTGTTGCTCACTCTCTGTGGTGGTCTGATATAGGTGTCCCCCATAAACTCATGTGCTTTGAATGGGTGGATTCCAGTTGATGACAGTTTGAGAGGTGAAGACTTGCTGGAGGAGGTGTGTTGCTGGGGATGGGCCTTGAGGTTTATTAGCCCAAGCTTGCCAGTGTTAGTTGGCTCACTCTCCTGGCTGCTGTTTTCCACTGCTGTGATGGAGGTCGTGTCCAGCCTCTGCTCATGCCATGCTTGCTGTTCCCTGCCATCATGAAGCTTCCCTATGAGACTGTAAGTCAAAATAATAATTATGACTGTAAGACCCTTACTCCAATCAGCCGCTTTTGCTTGAGTGTTTTGTCCCAACAATAAGTACAACACTCTCTTTCTGTTTCTTACCTGCTGTTGTAGAGATCTTTGAGGCTTCCCCAACCATGAAGAAACTTCTACTAGGAGCTGTAAACTGAAGAAAAACCTTGCCTTCCAAAACCTGCTTCTGGTTGTGTTATGTGCCAGCAATGAGAAGGTCACTGCTACAAGGACCAAGGCTTGGCACTGAGGATGAAGGTACACTAGAAGATTCTCCTCTTGTTTTTGCCTTCCAGGTATCACTCCTTCACCTTGCAAGAGTGTTTTGGGAATCACTTGACTCATATTGAGTTACCTTCACCCTGAAGTTTCAGAACAGGACCTTTAACCCAATTGGATCAATCAAAATAGCATGTTCCCTTGGTTCTAAAGCATAGAGGGTCTAGGGTGTCAAACTGAAACAGAGACCATGTTTCTGACTCCTGTTGGGGCTATCAGAAGAAAGGTAGCATCCTAGAAGGCATTCTGCCAATCAAAGCTCAGCCCAGTACTTTAAGCCGCCACTCTGTACCAGAGAGGTGAGTCTGATGGGAAATCCAGAGCCCTGAGATGAAGGAAGGCCAGCTTCCTAGTGCCAATGTCCAAGTCCCTGTGGCCAAATGTTCTTGAAGTAGAACCATTGTTACCTCTTATTATGCAGAGCCAATAAATCCTCCATATTTGCTTAAGTTAGTTTTCTGTCTTTGAAATTGGAATTCTTGGGGGGATTATAACAGATGGAAAAATATTTCAAAATTCAGAAACAATAAAGAAAAAAAGCAGCAAATCGCTGAGCCACAGCAGATTGGAAACTGGAAAGTGAGGAAGAAGATTTCAGCAAAAGGTTAATTAATGCATTCCATGACCAAGGCCAGGGAGGATGCAGCAGGGATAGTCTTTTCTGCTACTTGGAACATAGAACAGGTGGAAGTTAACAGTCAGGTAAGCAATAAACAATGTGTTATTTTCCTACTGCAGATATAACTAAGCACCATACATATTGTATTAGTTACTTTCTTGTTGCTGTGATAAAATCCCTGACAAAAGTCCAACTTACAGTTCCAGGGGGTTCAGTCCATCTGGATGGGGAAGCCATGGTGGCAGGAACAGGAAGTTAGCTATTCACATTCAGTCCACAGTCAGGAAACAGACAGAAATGATTATCAGCACTCAGTTCATTTTCCTCTTTTTATGAAGGTCAAAATGTCTAGCCAGTGGAATGGCACTACCAAATCTTAACTGAAGGTCTAACCAAAGCTATGCTCCCTTCAAAGTTGTTAAGGCAACATCCTCTCATGCCCCTTTTAGCTCCAGTAATCTTGGAAATTCCTTAATCCTTAGCTTGTGACAGTAAAACTCAAATTCTTCCTCTGATTTCACATGCTTATCTTCTCCATGTCTCGGGCTCTGTGTCCAAAGTCCCCTTTACTTATAAGGATGCTAGTGGTTTTCATTTCACCCCAGTATGATCTTAACTCTCTATATTCACAATAACACCCTTTCCAGTTAACATCGCACTCAGGGGCTCCAGAGATTGGGACGGCAACATATCTTTTTGATGACACAGAAAGATGAAAATGCCATAGTGAAACACATTAATTTGTATGCTAACTTATACACATGAAAAATGAGTATAGAAAATAAATAAAGATCAATTCATTGGGGGAAAAAAACAAAAGCCACAAAACATAGAGCAATTCAACCTGTGACAAACACCAATTTGTCTAAACCCTCAGAATTACCATTCAGGAAACTCATTCTTAAATTCCTCTGTTCTCCTCCCTTCCTCCATGATCCATCCAGCCTGCAATAAATTCCCTCTAACTCCCTTTCATCCCCTGGGTTAAGCTCTCTCCATTAACTCTTTAGGTTTCCAGCAGTCTCTTTTCTCAGAAACCATCTCTACCACCACTATTTCATGTGTGTTCTTCCCTAAACTCGTGTTCCTGCACACTTAGCAACCTAGGTGGTTGACCTCAGTCTTACCTTGGCTGACATCCCTTTCTGAGAACTTGGAATTGAGACCTGGAAAGCTATGCAGGCTCTGAGTTGGGAGCAGGACCTGTTTAGGAATCACGGCCAGAGCCATTTTCTCACACCTGGGCAGAGGCATAGAAAGCCAGAGGTCAGCAAGGAGGGAAAAGACAGATGTCCAGAGCAAAGAAGAAACAGAAGACAAGCAAGGGTTGCAGACGTGCCAGTCCCCACTTTAAGTCAGTATCTGAGCTCCAATGCCTCTCTGTGTTTGGGCCCATGTGGATTTCTCTTCTGTGACATTCAGTTCTCCTAATCTTTATAAATACTAGCTTCAGCCAGTTTGGGCCATAAATAAGCTATAAATAAATGACTAATATATTCTATGCAGGATCTCTCTCTCTCTCTCTCTCTCTCTCTCTCTCTCTCTCTCTCTCTCTCTCTCTGTGTGTGTGTGTGTGTGTGTGTGTGTGTGTGTTAATGGACAACTTTTCAGGTCAGTCCTCACTTTTCCACTTCTATTGACGCACGATCTCTCTCTCTCTCTCTCTCTCTCTCTCTCTCTCTCTCTCTCTCTCTCACTCACTCTGTGTGTGTGTCCTGTTGTCCTTTTCTGTGCTCCCCATAAACTTTGAGAAAATTTTCCTTCCATAGCTTCCAAATTTCTATGTGGGACTTGAACTGGGATCTTTCAGCTTGAATGGAAAGGTTTTATCCCCGGAGCTATCTCCCCTGCTCATGAACTACTCTCTGTTTGCATGTGTATATGTGGTATGCTCGTATGTGTGTGACTCACGTGTGTGTGAAGGCATGCATGCACACCTTCTATGCATGCATAGAAATCTGATGTTGGGATCTTTCTCCCTTGCTCTCCATTTTATTCTTTGAGACAGGGTCTCTCTTTGGACCTAAAGCTCACGGATTCGGCTACAATAAATAAATAAATAAATAAATAAATAAATAAATAAATAAATAAATAAATAAATAAATAAATAAATAAATACAAATATACATACGGGCAGGAGGTATTTAAGTGGGGGAAGGACAGAAGTCTATACTATTGGTATTTCTCATTCCAGAAATTTCTCCTCCTCTTTTCCCTTTCAAATGTCCTAATGGGGCAAACTTTATAGGGAAAAGATAAGTCTGGAAATAAGACTTTATAATGGGTCTGGGGAGATTGCTCAGTGGTTAAAAATGCTTGCTTATGCCCACTAGGGTTAAATTCCCCCAAACCCACATAAAGCCAGATAGATGCACAAAGTGGTGCATGCATCTGGAGTTTGATTGCAATGGGAAGAGGCCCTGATGTTTTCATTCTCTCTATCTCTCTTATAAATTAATAAATTTTAAAAGCAAATAATAACAATAGCATGTTACTTTGTGCAATGAGCATCCTAAACACCATTGAATAGACCCTAAGAATTAACATGCTTCCTAAACACCAGGGAATAGACCCTAAGAATTAACAAGTACTCTGCATCCTTACAAAGACACAAAAGTCAGAAGGATTGAGTGTCTGTCTCCATGCACCTTTTGGCTGTAGAATCTATATCCAAAAGGCTACTTCTGGGGTTGGAGAGATGGTTTAATGGGGAAGAGAGATTGCTATTCAAACACAAGGAACCTCAGTTTGAGCCTCAGCACATTGGTTAAAACAAAACAAATGGGCATGGAAGCACATTCTTTTAACCCCAGCACTGAGAGGGGCAGAGGCAGGGGGATTGCTGAAGCTTGCTGGGCAACTGGACTAGCCAGTTGAACATGGTGAGTTCTAGGTTCACTGAGAGTTTCTATTACAAGAAAACAGGGCAGAAAGGTGATAGAGGGTGTGGTGGTTTTGAGTAAATGTCCCCCAAGAGAATTTATTATAATTGTGAATTGTCTTCATCCTTCTGGCTGGAGGAAGTGTCACTTTGGCCTGGCCTCCTGGGGTCATGATACCCTTTCTAAATTGAATGCAAAATGCTAGGGGTACATATGCAAAACAGCAGCCAGAAGTCCAGGTCTGGCAGTTCTGCATTTTGTGAATTACAGTGTTACAGTGTGCTTGCTTGAGATGCTGGTGGTGGGTTTCTCTCTCTGTTTGCTTCTGTAAAAGGGAGCAGCCTTTTTCCTTAACTTCCCCTGGGTCTGTTACTTCAATAAATACTTTCTTCCCCAAAATTGTGCCTAGTTTGGAGATTCATCCCAGCAGCATGTGGCTGACTATGACAGAGGGTAATACTCAATGTCTTCCTCTGGCTTACACACACTTGTGTATCTGCACACACCTGTGCACATACCACACTCACACACAAAGTAGTTCCAAAGCCAGGATCCAATTTGAAGATTCTAAAGGCTCCAGATTTTACCTCTTCTTCTCTTCCTCAAAGGCAATTAAGAAAAAAATAACCTGCTGGTTGCTGAAAGGTATGGTAAGAGTCAGCCTAAGACACAGACTGCCCTGCTACCAGTTAAAGTTAGTAGATTTGAGAAACACTGGGGAAAGAAAGTTTTCTCCACTGCCAGGAAGTATAGAACTTTCAACAGGTTGATATGCATTGTGAATACCCAAGAGATGGATGGAGTGTCAGTCAATTCAGCTGTGACTCTTGTCATTGAAATCAGCAAGGGATTTGATCCAGGAAATCAGGAGTGTAGAAAATCCTTGGAACACACTGGCTGAATACAGGGGTCTTCATGCTGTTCCTTCAGGGGTGGTTTTCAGAAGCACAGCAGAGAACCAGCTTGCTAAGGCACCTGAGGTTTGTAGTTAGCTCACACTGCTGGGAAAAACCTCCAAATGGGCACAGTTTATGGGAGGAAGCCAGGATTTATTTGAAGCTTACAGATCCACACACAGAGGGAAAAAAAATACTATCATCAGCCCCCAAACCAAGCACACTCAGGCAGAGTTCAAACTGCTCTCTGCATACCTTAGGTTGGAATTCCAGATCTACCCCCAGAAACACCTTAGGGCTGGACCTTAGGATCCTCCCAAAGTAACACCTCCTTCAAGTTACAAGCTTTAACTAAACTCCTGAATCTATTGGGGGACATGCATTCAAACTACCACACTCAGCCATGATCAAGAAAGTATTTAAGGGATTGCAGCAAATAAGTTAGATGAATGTCCCCTGCCTACCCACAGCAGTTCCAAATGCATGTCTTGCACAAAGGCTGGTGTCCAACTCATAGTTGCAACTGCAGAGCAGAGGAGCTTGGTAAAGATAGTATTTAGATTGCCAACTTGGAACGTGTGGAGAGAGACATTGAGTGAAGCAAACTACTCCATGGACCACAGGAGAGCCTGTGCACCGCATTTATTCAAGTTAGTGAAGGCTACAGAGCCATTTTCTTGAGAAACATCTTGAGAGACAAGTGTTCCAGGAAAGCACTCTGGGAAATGCTTACCTAATTCTGCCTCCTTGTGGGGGAAGAAGTAGATGCCCAGAAAGGTTGGCTGTTTGGCTGACATTCCATACTCCCCCCTTTGAATTAGTAGGAGGTCAAGGCCAGGAGAAGGTCTCCCCCTTCCCAGCCCTGCAGCCTGGCCCTTGCAATTCTGTCCATCTTGACAATTTCTGCTGGAAAGGAGCTTAGAAGAGGGTCCTTTGGGACCAGAAGAAAAAGTGAAGGCTTTTAAGGAAGCTTGGACCGAAGTCCTGAATTATGCGATGATAGCAAACTAATAAGCTCTCCTGAACTGCCAATTAAGTACAAGGATAATTGTACCCTGGAGCTGGGAGAGCAGCTGAGGCTGGGAGTCTCAGGGAACTGTCAGCAACTGACTCGCTTCTTAAACCTGGCTTTTCCCCCTGGCTACAAGGCTGGACGAGGAGAGAAGAAGAAAGCCAGTTGGCCTGAGCCCTCTCTGCACACACTGTGTGGACTGAATAAAGTCGTCTCCTGTTTTGGCTAAAGGGAAGAAGCCTATAAACCCGACTGAAAGAGAAGGTGCTGACAGCCGACAAGAAGGGTCTCTGTTAGGAACACGTCTGCCTTTGTACCATTAGTTTTGACCTCAAGCTTTCAACGACTGCTTTCCCAAGTCTGATTTTTTTTCCCCTGTGCAGGCAGGTCCCAAGGCCTCCTAGGAGCAGCTAGCCTTGTGTGTTCCTAGACAAGTTTCCACCCTCTCCAGAAACCTTCCTTTATCATGGCTACTCCTGGATTTCCCTCACCACGCAAAAGATTTCATCTACTTCATGCTTCTCTGCTTAGCACTTATGAATTTTGTACATGGCTTCCACTATCCTGATTACTATCCTGTGCTTTTTCACAGTGTCATCGTGGCCCTCCTAAGATTCCTCAGATTATTAAAATTAAAAAAGCAATTGTTTTGGTAGCGGAAAGGGAACCTTCTCTCAGATCCGCAATAAGGATATTTTCTAACCCCTTTCGGAATTCAGAGTTGCATCCAAGTTTCATGTGTAAGGTGACAGGTGCATTTCCATGTGGCAAGCTGAAAATCACAAGGTAAGTTGATTAAAATTAACAAAAACTAGGCTGGAAAGAAAAGCACTGAGTAGCCAGCTAATCAGACTCATCAACAAAAACTGAATCGCAGGTGACAACTGTCAGAGAGACGTGAGTAAGTAAAAATACAACAATGTAGTGACAATCCTCCAAGCACAGCAAGAGATACTTCTACTCTGGCCTTCCAGCTAGCCATCCTCACACCCATACTCTCTACCACCAAGTCTTCTGGAACTTTGAAAATCCCTGGTGATACCCAGTGTGTATCCCAGACCCATTCAATGGAGCTCCCTTGGGGGGGACCCAGACATCATTCTGGAGTTCACTGATACAGAGCTGGTCACTGATCACACATTATTATCGATGACAGTTCACCTAATATACTTTTTTTACACTTGATTCAACACGGTATATCTATTTGGTATTGTTAAGAACAATAACCGCCAGTAGGAAACATTTCTGAATCATTTTACCAGTGTGAAACACTTGACAAAATCAAAAGCAATGTCACATCTCATTTAATCTCACCATTACCCCCTTGGTTCCTGCCCTGTTTTGTAGATGAGAGAAAGCTGACATTAAGAAAAACTGAGCATGTTGTCTGATCCTATGTAATCAGCAAGTGGAAAAACAGAATGCTAAATATGAACCTTAGCCTCAGGGACAACAGCACCCCCAAACCTTCCTATTCATGTAGAAGGTTTGTACAGAGGTGGGTGGGGTGAAGGACTTCAGATTTGAACTTTTATAAAACCACCTGCACCGTTTGACTGACCAGTAGAAATGTATAAGATATTCTTCCCACATCCTGGCCTTTGAAACTTTTTTCTGACTCTTGATCATCCATTGGGCAAATCTCAGACCTGTAGTTGTGCTCAGGCTTTACATTGTCAAGTTCAAGCTCATCTGGCTTCACTTGTTACCCTCCTGTTGAATTAAGCCCTCACTGTCTTCCCCTGTCCCCTCCACAGTCAGCTTTCCCCAAGGCTCTAGTCCTGGGTAGGGAATTTTCCTTCCTCATTCCTTGGATTCTTCCTTCTCCATCTGCCTCTCTCCTACCTGGAACTGAGAGGAAGGCTTGATGGAGAGGATCAACTGTCCTTATTCAACTAGGACTGTCTCTAACTCCGTCTGGGCAGTTATCACACTGTAAAGAAAGATTTCAAATTTTTAATTATGAGTTTTACTGTATGAATTAATTGCATTTTGGTCATATCCCCATCAAATTAGACTCTTATCCTTTCTCCTCCACCCCTATTACATTGAGGTCTCTCCTCAGTAGGTTATTGGTATTCACCATGAATGTATCAGTTAGTCTCTGGGATGGGAGTAAATGCCCATCTTGGACTTCATTCATAGGGTCTTCTAGATGTAAGATGAGGCCACCAGGGTGGGTCTCAAGTAAATACCTGGTATCATTACAAAAAGAGGAATACTCAGAAACACAAATGGAGAGAGAGGCAAACGACACATAGAGCACACACAGGAGAGAAGGAAGCCAATGAAGACTGAAGCGGAGCTTAGAGTGATGCTACTGCAATGCCTGAAGCTACCAGCAGCTAGCAGAGGCAAACCAAGAACCTCTGAGAAAGGACTGAGGTGGAGCCTGTCCCCACTGCCACTGTTAAGTTCAGATTTCTAGCTTCCAAGTCTATGAAAGAATAACTTCCCCTTATTTTCATCTGCTCTGTGTGCTGTGCTTTGTTTTAGCAGCTGTAAGACACTAATACAGACACTGTGCTAGCAAGATGGCTCCAGTCCAACACCTCTTCCGTTCTCACTTGGCAGCTCATACTCCCTGGTCTCTCTAGGCCATAAGGGAAGAGACTAACATCCATTAAATCATTATCCTCTGCGTGCATCTGTCTTCAGCTCTCCTCTTCCTATAAGGACAGAAATATCTAAATTAGGATTAATGACCCTACAATAACTCAAAAGAAACACCTTCTTTCTAAATAAACTCACATTCACAGATCCATAGATCAGTACTTTAGACTCTCTTTCCAGTAAGAAGCAAACACAATGGGCTGAAGAGATGGCTTAGCGGTTAAGGCGTTTGCCTGCAATGCAGAAGGACCTGAGTTCGATTCTCCAGTGCCCATGTAAAGCCAGATACACAAGAGGGCGTATGTGTCTGGAGTTCATTTGCAGTGGCTGGAGGCCTTGTTGTGCCCATTCTCTCTGTCTCTCTCTGTCTGCCCCTTTCTCTCTCTCTCGAATAAATAAATAAAATATTTTTTTAAAAAAAGAAGCAAACACAAGCCCTACACTCTTAACCACAGCAAAGAGAAGTCAGCCTCCATCAGAAAATTCCTCTTCAAATAATAGACCCTGCATCTTAATAAACATCTATCCAGGGAGTGATACATGATATTCACCAGCTGTAATGTTATTTTTTTTACAGCTTCCCTTAATTATCATGGGCTGTTAATGAAAAAAATAAACTTCTAATCTTTTCTGAAAGGAGAAGAATGAATAAATGCTTATGAGGAACTCTGAAAACATCCTCGAAATTTCTAACTACTGATTCCAGTGATGACTCTTCTAATGGTGAAATCTCGTTTTGGAGATTGGAGCAGACAGGGCAGAAGAGCTGCTGACCCACTTTCTCAGTCTGTCCTGCTGATCCCTCTGTGGTAGAGATATGTCAGCTAGCTAACGCTGTGTGAGAAGCTAGCCCAAAAGTTCACTAGCTTAAAACATATGAATATGTCCTGGCATCATCTGGGCATGTGTGCTGCTCTTGATTGGGTTTGGCTGAATGTATCTAAGATCCATCATGTCTTCTGGTCTGCACTGCGGGGTGGTCAGGAGGCTGGTTGAACATGGAAGGAGAATGACTTCATTCACCTTCACAGTAGTTGTCTAAGTGACTTGACCTCATCATTCATAAGGCCACGGCTTGTCATGTGACTGATTGTGAGTCCAAGAGAGTGAGAGAGTGTGCAAATCCTCCATGAACCTAGACTCCAAAGTGCCATACTTTTACTGTTACTACGTATATCTTTAATCTCAAAGAAGTCACAGGTTAGCTCAGGTTCAAGATTTCACATCTTTGGTAAAAGAAAACACAAAGCCAAGTTGCAAATATGTCCAGATACAAGGATCAGTGAAGATTCCTGGCTATTTTTTTCAAAATCTATTAGAGTAGGAGTTCATTTTTTATATTTTAGTTATGTATTTGCAATGAGAGAGGGGAGAGAGAGAAAGGGAAGGAGAGAGCACCAGGTCCTCTTGCTGCTCCGAACAAATTTGAAATGCATTCACCACATTTTGCATCTGGTTTTATGTGAGTAAGGGGAATTGAACTCTGACCAGCAGGCTTTGCAAGCAAGCACTTTTAACCACTGATCCATCTCCCCAGATGCCATAGTAGAAATTCTTAGTGTATTTTATGTATCAGTTAGGTTAAGATACATCAAATGATATAACAAACAGGCTAAGAAGTCTCAATGGCTTTTCTTCTTGTTTACAACCTAATTCAGTGACGGAAGTCAGGGAGAGAATTTCTGCTCCAGGTAATTGCTTTTAAGGCCCAAGACTTGAGCCCACTTTCTTCTGAGACCTCAGAGTTACTCTATAGGTGGGAGCCCTCAGGCTAAAGGAGAAAGATCATGGGAAGGGCCATGCAGGAGACTGTAAACCCCACACCTAGAGTGACTTACATCATTTCCACTGGCCTGGACTCCCCCAGTATTTTACTGACCATCTAAAGGAGGTAGGGAGCTTCTTTGATATCAAGGAAGAGATGACAAGGGTTCCCTTGGGTTTATGGCTTCAGTGTGAAAGGCAATAGAAGTCCATCGATAGCCTGTCTATCAACTTCAGTGTCCTGAATTCTCTACACTGGAGAGGCTGCTGCTTGTGCTTCCTCCCTTTCCCCTTCTTCATGCTTTGGTGAATCTTTAGAGACAGATCTTTCTTGAAATATGGATTTTCTTCAGGTGTGGGAAATGGACACCTCTGAGTCATGACTTGCTTTTAGCAGTTCTGTTCTGTGTGGAAGTTTACCTGTGACTCTAAAATTATTCCAACCTTTTAGACTCACTTCTATCTGTGCCTTCCCTGCACTTGTCTATCTGCCAGAAGGATATCCATGGCCTCAGCTCTGAGCTGAAGGAACACTTACTATCATCATATTCTGTTTTCCTTCCTACCCCACATCCTTGTGCCTTTTGAGCCATTAAATCCTCCCTGGATGAATGAGAGCAAATACACAAGGTTCAAAGCCAGCTCTACTGTTACAGTTACCTGTATTACCTCTAGACCATTGCCTAATATTTGTAACCTTGCATTCTCGTCTTTCACATTTGGGTGTCCCTGCCTTCGGAAGTCATGGTCAGGGCAACTGGTCCAAGGTAGGTAATTGATTCTCTTCTCAATCACTCTGTCTCCCTTCTTCCTTATATCCACCTGCAGCTTAGCCTGGGAGTCCAGTGGGGGTGAGGAAGGAAATGATTAGAATTAAAACTCTGTTGAGCATTATGAAAAGACTTGTGGATAGACACAGTGGAGAGGTAGGACATCACACACATGAACATGCATTAAGAATTATGGAGCCTGGGCTGGAGAGATGGCTTAGCGGTTAAGGCACTTGCCTCCAGTGCCTAAGGCCCCTGGTTCAATTCCCCAGTACCCACATAAGCCAGACCCACAAGGTGGTGGCCGTGGTGCGCTCTCTCTCTCTCTCTCTCTCTCTCTCTCTCTCTCTCTCTCTCTCTCTCTGTATCTCTCTTCTTGAAAATGAATAAATAAAATATTTTAAAAAAGAATTATGGAGCTTGTAAAGTGATACCTCTTTAAATTTTCCAGTGAAGAATATTTAGAAAGGATTATTATAGCAGAGAGGGTTGGCATTGCGTATAAGGATGTGTGCTATCTTACATGCATAAAGAGGGCCTTTTGCCATAATGCCTTCAATGGATGGGATGACTGGATCTCCTGGACCTGTCACCTCCAGTTCCACTTCCTCAAGGCTGCAAGATAACTGCCACCACATTTAAAGGGAAGAGTTGACTGTCCACCAGCCAGGTATTAACTCATCACTAGGTGGCACCAACATCTAACGCTTAATCCAGATTACACCACTGCACCTTGATAGCTCTTTCTCTTCTCCATTTCAGCCCATTAGCTGATCTCAGTCCTTTCTTTGAGGTTGACTTGGAATGCAGTATTTCAAAAGGCAGCGATTGGGCCATTTCTCAAGATAGAAACAACAGATTTACTGTTTTCTCAGAGCTCCAATTAAGAGAGACTCCTCTGCCTAGACTTTGGATACAAAGATCAAATATCTAGTGTCCTCTCTACTTGAAAAGGAGTCATGTGCTTGGACTGACTTTTCTCTTGTGTAAAA
Source organism: Zapus hudsonius (assembly GCA_004024765.1). Classification (NCBI taxonomy): domain Eukaryota; kingdom Metazoa; phylum Chordata; class Mammalia; order Rodentia; family Dipodidae; genus Zapus; species Zapus hudsonius. The sequence goes on along the minus strand of PVHP010033191.1, from coordinate 4,185 downwards.
CACAGTAAAAGGACATTTAAAAATAACCATATAGCTGGTGGCAATAAGCTGGTATGTTTTATGCCATTTGGTTCTCTGAACAGGTTTCTGTTTCACATCATTTTTATGTTCTGCCCCAGGTCCCTCCTTCTCACTCCCAAACTCATCTGCATATTCAATGGTGGATTTCCTTTCAAGGCATGATTAGAATAGAGATGAAATAAACATGTAATAGCACTGTAAAACTACATTATAACAATGGCATCAAACTTATGCCATGCTTTGGGTGCAACAAAGAATCTGAGGCTATGGATCCCGAAATGTCACTAGAGATGGTTTAACTGGGACCTTTTCTTAGTCCCAGGGAGCTCCAGGACACTCCTAGCTCTAAAGCTTGATGTCCCCCAGGAACGTGGGGTAAACCTGAAACCTAGGTCTTCTTATCGCTATAGTCAGGGGCCAAGTGACCTGTCAACCATCTAACAGGCTAATAAATGTGAGTACCTTGACTTAGATTCAACTAAGATGATCACATTTGGAGGCTTGGGCCCTAGAATCTCTGTGTTCTTGTCTATAGTATCAGATGGGGTGAAAATGAAACAGGAATTAATTAAAGACATGCATATCAGGACAGAGCAGGTGCTAGGGGTGAGGCCACACTCACTGTTCTGGTGCTGCACCTGTCTCTACTTTGATTCTGGAAATGACCATATTAACTTGCATGAGGAAAATCTTGCTTAGAATTAGATGGGTTGACAAAATCCAGTCTGAAAGGCAGGTGGGTACATACTCCGAGGTCTTGTGCTAAGCAAGAAGACTTTATCATTACCTTGGCCACTGGAGCTTGTAAGGTTAGGATGAGGGCCAGTGTCCTAGATGTGTCTGTAAGTAACCTCTTCCCTGTGTTCTATAAGAAAGCCTTATAACCCCATTGGTTTATCAAGATAAATTTTAGTGATCAGTCTTGAGTTTATTGGAGGTGCGCTACCTGGGAGAGCAAGCACTCGTTGAATTCTCCCAGAAAACCATTCACACAGCAGATTCACACAAGACTTGCTGCCAATTGGCTCTGAAATCTCCTCATGATGCTAAGATCACCATGCACTGAATACAGTTGGGTTTGCAATCATCTAAAACCTTGTACCCTTACATTAACTCAGTTCACACAGCAGAACCACCTCTCTGATAACCCTGAGACAGAGTGTGAGTATAAGTGTCTTCCCAACATGGATAACAACCTCTGCATGGCTGAATCAGAATAACTCCCTTGATCTCCACCCTCTGTACACTTGATCTCCCCACCGAGGCCCCATGACCTCATATATGTCATTGCATACAGTTGATACAGGGGACAGCTGAGATCTCAGGTGAGGGTCTGATGGCCTTCCCCCACTTCTCTCTTTCTGTGGGAGAATGTCAACAGGCTCAATCTGGAGAGTCTTCGGTGTGCGGTCACAGCTGCTTCTGATAAAGATGGCTAGAGTTGTTTTTCTCTGAGCCATCATCACACAAGAGAATTCCTTCATCATCCTTTGAGTGTTGGGTCTGGGAAGTGGACTTAATGAAACATCAGCCTGGAAGGGGGAGTCACACTGCATTATGAATAGCTCAGAGGAGGCTGAGCCTGCAGCTGGAGAGTCTTAATGCAACCAGCTGTGGCCAGCTGGGGGGTACAGAAGCGTTGAAGGTAAGACTGTGGCAAACACAGAATTTGAGAAGTTGTGTCTCAACATATCCACATTAGTTACCATACAGGAGGGCCCTTGACCTGGACCAGAATCCCCTAAGACTAACATTTCCTACCACTGGGAATGAATACATGAAACATGCAGAGAGCAAAAGAAGGGAGGTTGGAAGCCATGCTTTTGCCTGTGGAAAAAAAATCTCCAAAGCTGCTAATTGCTTCTCAAGTTTCTCATTTACCTCTTCACTTTCAAATTCTAATTCTTCTGTGGATAAAAAGAACACTCTCACGATCAGATAGAGGGAAAGAGGGAGAATCCTGCAGAAGCAGCTTGGGTTCTATGTTAATATAAATGCCTCTTAATCTATTTTTTTAATCATTTGGAGGAACATACTTTAAAGGAAAAATTTTGTGGCTTTCGTTAGTGAATGGTCAAGATGATCCATGTTATTTGGCAGTGGTAGCAGTCATCAATACCAAAATTTATCAGCAAAATAGAATAAACATTCATAGTGGTAAGATAAGGATGATGACAAGAGACACATATCAGTTACTTTTCCGATTGCTGTGATGAAATACCTGACATGCGAACCTTGAGGAAGGAAGAGCTGACTCAGTTTACAGTTCTAGGGGATACAGCTCTCATGGTGGAAGAGGCATTATGCCCATCACATTGCATCCATAATCAGGAAGAAGGGTTAGTGCACAGGGATTGGAGCATAACTGTGGACCCTCAAGACCCACCCCCAGTGACTCACTTCCTCTAGGAAGACTTCAACCCCTAAAGGATCTGCAATCTTCCCAAACAGTACCACTAGCCTGAGACTAAAGTTGTTGCGGTCAGCTTTCTAGTTGCTGTGCAGAAAGAACCCGAGCAAAAGTGGCTTGTGGAGGAATGGGTTTATTTGGCTTATGGACTCAAGGGGAGACTCCATCCTGGCAGGGAAAATGATGGCATGAGCAGAGGGCTGGACATCACCTCTGCCACAGCACTGCAAACAGTGGCAGGAAGGTGTGCCAAACACTGGCAAGGGGAAGCTGGCTTATAACCCCATTAAGCCCACCCCCAACAACACAGCTCCAGCGAGGTTGTAAAACCCAAACTGCCATCAGCTGAGGATGGATCAGAACACATTCAATTGTTTGTGGGGGACACCTGAATCAAACCATGACAGTCCTCCCCTGGCCCCCACAAACTAATAATCATACAAGACATAAACACAATATGTTCAGTTCAACTCTTAAGTCCCCGCAGCTTTCAACTGAGTCATAATACTAAAAATAAACCCATAATGGCACAGAACATTCACAATGCAAAACATGAGGCACAGCAAAAACAGATTGACCAATACAATACAAGATTTAAAACAAACAGGGCACCATCAAATCTCTAACTCCAAGCTCAATGATTCTTAACCAATAACACAAGTCTCTTGGAGATTCAATTCTACCCCTCCAGCTCGGCTACTACTCACAGTCCGGGAAAACGTCATCTGGTGCTGGCAGCTCGCCTTGGCATCCATCCATAGTCCTGGAATTCTTCGGGTCTCCATTGCAACCCACAGTTCATCCTCATGGCTCCATCGGGCTCCATGCAGGCAACCTAGCACACCTGCTTCACATGCCAATGGCCATTTTTCAAAAACAAAACTGTGTTGCAAATCCAATGACCCGCTCTTTCTAACCAATCTCCATTTCACAGAACCAGGTGGGCTACCAACTTGTTAATCCAGGGGGGATCAAAACATTCAGGCCCCTTACTTCAAAGAGTCCACATTCTTCCTGTTGTTTCAATGCAGACCAGCTGGCCCAATCTCAATGGCTGTCATCTCTCAAACAATTGCAGGTGAATGGGCAGCAGTTTTGACCCAAAGATCTTTCTTTCTGTGCCATCTCTATCTGCTCACACCAGTCCATCTTTACGTCAAGCAAACCTGCACAGGTTTCCAGGACACAGGCAGGCAGAATGCAGCAAGCCTCGCACGCAAACTGCTTCTGGCACAGTCCTGACCAAGTTCTTTCTCACCCTCGTAAGCCAAACCTCACAGTCCATAGTTCTCACTACATTCAGGTCTTTAAACTCTGACCAGAATGATCCATGAAGCTGTACTCACAACACTGAGAGGCATCTCTTAGGCTGAGATTTCAAGTCCTTCCACATTCCTCCTGTAGATCACTTCCAGAAGACCAAAGTCACAAGATCAGGGTTCTAGCAGCAACAGATGACCCCACGTCCTGGTACCAAAACGGTTGCAGTCAGCTTTCTAGTTGCTGCGCAGAAAGAACCCAAACAAAAGCGGCTTGTGGAGGAATGAGTTTATTTGGCTTACGGACTCGAGGGGAGACTCCATCCTGGCAGGGAAAACGATGGCATGAGCAGAGGGCTGGACATCACCTCTGCCACAGCACTGCAAACAGCTGCAGGAAGGTGTGCCAAACACTGGCAAGGGGAAGCTGGCTTATAACCCCATAAGCCCGCCCCCAACAACACAGCTTCATCGAGGTTGTAAAACCCAAACTGC
>PVHP010033190.1:0-19797 GCA_004024765.1 Zapus hudsonius | reverse complement strand
CTGACGTCCACCTTCCACCTGCCGTCCACCTGCCCCCTTCTGTCCACTCCCCCCTGCAGTCCACCTGCCACCTGCAGGGCCACCTGGCAGCATTCCCATGGCCTCACACCAGCCTGAGCCCAACAGATCCCTCCCACAGCTTGTGAGCTGTCCTTGGCCAAGCACGTGCCTGCCTCCCTGAGTGAAGGTTCATCTGGGGACCCTTAGCTTAGCTCAGTTGACAGTGCGCTCGCTCGTCATCATAGGGATGGGACCTTGGATGACTCGGCACAATAGAAATAACGGAATGGGGATGGTGAAGGTGCACACCCTCACGGAAATGACCTCGGATGGGACCCAAGGTGATGATGGAGACGCTGTCCAGATTGGGACCCGGTGCGGAATCCTCCGTCCATGTCACCTGCTAACTGGTGGTGAGACCCTGGGCAAGTCAGTTCTTGCCCACGTGTCTCGTGTCTTTCAGTGAGAGTAACGCCACTGTGTGGAAAGCGCATGGTTTAGAAATGAAGGGGGTACAGAGGGGTTACCACTGCTTCCCAAGGCATGCTGGGATAGGAGTGGCTGTCTTCTCCCTCTTTCCCTGTCACAAAAACACCGTTGGTGGGATTGTCTCTGTATTTTTACACGTAGAAGATGCTCTTGCTTCTAGGGATCTTCCTCTCTCTCTCTCTCTCTCTCTCTCTCTCTCTCTCTCTCTCTCTCTCTCTCTCTCTCTCTCGTGTGTGTGTATGTGGACAACATATGTGTGTGCACATGTGTGAGGGCAGAGGACAACCCAGAGTTCCTTGCCTCAGGCACGCTGCACACTTGCTTTTGAGCTAGGCTGGCTCCCTGGCCTGGCGCTCACCAGTTAGGTGACTGGCTGGTCAGCAGGCCCCTGGCTCCTCCCCGGTGTTGGCATTGCCAGTGTGCACTACCAAGCTGGGTATATTTTATGGGGGTCCTGGGGATGGAATTCAAATCCTCACGCTTGCCAGGCAAACACTGGATTGACAGAGCCATCATCCCAGCCCCCCCCCACTTACTTTTGAAATCATCAGTTGGCTTAGGCTTTGGAAGGGTTGTGGAAAATCTAAGCACCTTTCCCACTAAGAGGAAAGAAAGCTCCCTGAAGCGTGTGGTTCCTGGCCTGGGGGAGAAAACGCACAAGGTGTGTCTTATCATGTCTGAAAGTAAGAAACAATTAAAGTTAAATTAGTTTCAAACAGTTAATTTAAAGCGATTTGATTTAACTTAAAGGATCCCTTGACTGTGTAAGGGTGGCATATTTTATCATCAGAACAACAGTTTTAGTGGACCTAAACCCAGCAAATATATGAACTCTTTGAGTTCATAGTCATGTCACTAGTACCTTCTGGAGGTTTCTAGGGTGCAAGTTGTTTTTAAAATTGATAAATAGGCAGAAATAATACTACATTTGTCTTGTCTTTCCCCTAAATGCCATATTTCATGTAGTCTTTTCTTCTTATTTTTATGAGAGAGAGAGAGCCATATTTCATGTAGTCTTTTCTTCTTATTTTTATGAGAGAGAGAGAGAGAGAAAGAGACAGAGATTGAGAGAGAGAATGGGCACACCAGGGCCTCTTGCTGCTGCAAACAAATTCCAGACACATGCATGAATCTGGGTACTGGGAATGGAATCCTGGGCTGTTGGGCTTTGCAAGCAAGAGCCTTTAACTGCTGAGCCATCTCTCCAGGCCTAAATATCATAGTTCAGGATAAGCAAATATTTGGTGAGGGAAAGTCATTTTGAGAAAAGCAGGCATTAGCAAGTGGAGAAGGAAAGATAGGATTGGAAAACTAACTTTTTGTAGAACCAAATAAAACCATTTCTTGATAACTTATTCTTCCTGGATCAGGCTGTCATACTGGAACCCACCAGGTAATCCCGGCAGCACTAAAGAAATGAGATCCAGACACGGTGCCCCCCCACCCTGCCCAGAGTGGGCAAGATCCAGCTCCACCTGGCAGGTAGTCAAGCTCCGGAAAGGAATTTCTGAAGTACAGGTGGGAGAGAGGAATTTGTAAACCACACCAGTTAATCGCCTAAAAACCATAACGTGGAAAAATCTCCTCAAAAATAGGACCCACTTCCTTCAAGAAGTGAATGGCAGGCAGATACCAGGGGAAAATTAGAGATTTAATCACAAAAAGCTAAAAGAGAATGAAAAGACATAAATATAGTGTTGGGGGTTGGAGAGATTGCTCAGTGGTTATGGCGCTTGCCTGAAAAGCCTGACAACCAGGTTCAGTTCCCCAGTAAAGATGTAAAGCCAGATGCACAAGGTGGCGCACACATCTGGATTTCATTTGTAGCTGCTGGAGGCTCTGGCAGATTCATTCTTCCTGCCTGTCTCCTATCTCTTTGTGTTTGCAAATAAATAAAAATATAGTGTTGGGTCCTGCTGCCAATAAAACCCAATGTATTTAAGGTAACTGGGGAAAAATGACCATGGACTGAGTAAATGGATGCTGAGAAGTAACTCTGGTTCATTCTGCAGGGTGTGATTTTGTAAGAAGTCCTTAAGGAACCCTCTCAGCCCCTTCCATACCCCTTTGAGTTTCTTTTTCTAAAGAAACTATTTTTATTTATTTGAAAGAGACAAGATAGATGGAGAGAGAGTGAGTATGGTGCACCAGGGCCTCTTGGCACCTCAAACAAACACGAGAAACACACTGTGGACACTAGAAATTGAACCCAGGCCATCAGGCTTTGGAAGCCATCTCTCCAGTTCCCCTTTGACTTTGCTATCACATTCCCTACCCTCCTCTCTCCACACCTTCTCTGTTTGTTTTTGCCTCTCACGAGCCACTTTCTAGTTTTGTGACATTTCCCTGCTCTCCCTCTTACATGAACCCACAGATATAGAGGTTCTAAACTAAGATCTGCCCACGAGAGAACACACCATGCTTGTTTTCCTGTACCTGGGTCCCCTTATTTGATATATGTCCCAATTCTAGTCATTTTCTAGCCAATTTCAGAAGCACATTTGTTTGGTGACTGAGTAGAATTGCATCGTATGCATGGACCACAATTTCACCATCAGTTCCCCCTTCATTGATGGAACGTAGGCTGATAGAACTTAGGCTGATTCCATTTCCTCGCTATCATAATGAAGCATCAATAAACACGGTCCTTAACCCTGACAAGTACCTCTGCAGTAGGGCATGGAGTCCTTTGGGTATATGTCCAGGTGTGGTATGGCTGGCCCTGATGGAGTCGTCTTGTACCTTCTTCAGAAATCTCCGCTTTGCTTTCCACAATGGCTCCACCTTATACCTCCACCAACAGTAAATAAGGCTTTTGTTTCCCCCACACCTTCACCAGCATTTGTTATTTATTTATTTATTTATTTTTTGATGAAAGCCCTTCTGACAGGGGTGAGATGAAATCTCAAAATAGTTTTAATTGGCAATTCCCTGGGGGCTAAAGGTGCTGAACAATTTCTTGAAATTTTTACTTCATGCACAATATTATTAAATATTGAGTAAAGTTCCTGGAGGCTATGGATATAAAGTGTATGTGAAACAGATGAATTTTGTATGTAGGTTTAAAGGGTCTCATCCCTAAGATAGTTCATTATGTATATATATATATATCCTGACATCCATAAAACCTTCAGACATAAATCCATAAAACCTTTAAAATAAGTATCCCTGAATACATGATACGTAATACATAGCCTGTATTACCAGTTTTTATTACTAGTCTGCTCCAGATTTCTCCCTTGAAGAAGCTTCTTTTTGCATTGCCAGCAGAGGGCGCAATTGTCTGCAAAGAGCCCCGTGCGCTCTCTTGCGCTGCCTTCAGTCTGGCTGGAGTCACATACATGGACACATACAGTCACAAACATCAGATTTTTCCACCTGGCCCGAAAGCATTGGGGAGGAGGGCTGGTGACACACCTCTGGTCCTCAGGTCATAATCTCTTTACGGGTGAGCCTGTGCCCAGCCAGCCATGGAGGCCTTTCCAGAGAAAGCCATCTCTGGGCTGATTGCTGTGGTCCCCTCTTGACAAGCCCTGATTTCTCACACAGGTCTCCATGGATACTGCTAAGAGGAGGCTGCTCCCCTGTGCCAGGGAGCCGGTTATGGCGACTCCTCAGTGACCACTGGGCCAGGGAGAGTCAGGTGCAACTGGTTTGACTTCATCAGGCCTTTGCTCTTGGCGTGCAGGGTCACCCATCTGCTCCCTGGCGTGCAGGGTCACCTCATCTGCAAATGGCGAAGGTTTCCTCCGGGGGCCTGGAGGAACCTAGTGGAAGCACACCCAGAGGGTGCTGTCTGTCCCCTGGGCTGTGTCTTGACTGTCCCCGCTGAGAAGAGTCTTCTGATAGACTCCATGCAAGGAAGCCCGAGGGATCCCAATGCCATCTAGTGACAGGCTCAGGGTAATTGATTGAATTCCTTATGTTTCCAAGAATATCGTGTTTGTTATTTAACAACACGATATTCTTGGTGGCGGGCTTGGGACCAAGGCATTTCCTTAAATGAAGGCTAAATGACAACTCAAAGCTTCTGTTTGGATGTAACTACCTCTGGCCCATCTCTGCAGAAGCTGAGGGTCAGCAAGCATTTCCAGATCTAGGGATATCCTTTAGGCGGTTGCCAGGGAGGGTCAGCACTCTTGGCCTGCCAGCTCACCACTCCCGAACCTCCAGGTGGGGGTCACTTTCCTCTCCTTGAAGCCCAGGAGGGGAGAAGCCCCCTGAGCCAGGAATGAGCACAGCTCTTTGGAGCCATCCTTCTATCTAGTCCAAAAAGCTACCTGGGGTGGGGGTGGGCACCTCCTTCTACTTTGTAGATGAAGAAATTCTGGCTGAGGGGATCCTGAAAAAAGAATTGAAGAAGCCAGGGGGTGCTCCTGAGCACAGGACTGACGGGAGAGGGGAGGGAAGGGGAGGGGAGAAGAGGGAAGGGGAGGGGAAGAGACAAGAGGGAGAGGAGAGGAGAGGAGAGGAAGTAGGAAATTTCCTAATCCAAATTGGGGATGGAGGGAATTCTGACTCTTTGGAATACAGACTGGCCTGAGCAGGCCCCCAGGACTCCCTTTAGGGCAATTTTTGTTTGTTTTTGATTAAGGAGCGTGAGGAAGTGGCTGTGTACACCAAGCCTGGGGAAGGTTGTGGTTAGACCCCTCGGTGTCTGTCCCTGGGGCTCAGCTAAGACACTTGTCAGAGCCCCATTGGCAGGAGTGGAGGGAGGAGTGTGTCCCTTAGCCACACAGCATCCACAGTGTATGTAGAAAGGGGACAGAAAGTGACTCAGTGACCGTGGGCTGGAGTAAAGGAACTGAGTCCTGCTTGTAAGCTCCTCGGGGCGCCTAGAGATGTGTGTGAGCCTAGAGGGGCCTGGGCCAGGGTACCAGGCCCCTCACGTGGAAGCACACAGCGAAGACATGGTCACCACTGTGGATGTGCCACCTTGTGTCTTGGGAGAGTCTTGAGGCAGTTAGGGTGGCTGGGCCCCAAAGTCAAGAGCAGGATGTCCTTGGGCCTGCCTTGCAGTCTTCTCCCTATCTCTTGCCTAAAGGGGTTCCCTAGCCCTGTTTCACCACAAACAACCCGAGCCCCTCTCTGGGAAGGAGCATTTCTGGAAGGTTTAAATCTGATCTTGACATTGCGGTTGGTCAAGCTTAACACCCCAGAACTTTTAGCCTCTAGCCCAGACCAATCGGTTAGCTCTCTGGCTCACCTAAGGCGGAAGGTAGGACCCACCACCATTAAGGTTATCAGTACATCTAGGGGGGGTGGGGGGGGCAAGGGCTCTGGGCTGCCAGCTCCTTGGACTCTCTACCCCCTCCTGCCCTCCACATGGCAGGAGTGCTCTACACCTTCTCTTCTTCATCTAACAAAGTCTCTCTAAACCCTACTCTATGGTCTATGGATTTGAATTCTTTACATTCCTAAGACAAGAATCCAGGATAGTCTAAATGTGTTGGTGCATTGGTGAATTGGTGGATTGGCAAGGTACCTCCAAATTCTCACTTCTGTCTGAGTTTGAAATTATTCTGAGGGTTGGGAAAGCCAAGGATCAAGGGCAAAGTCTGGAGGGTCTTCCTGCTATTGTCCCACAGAGGGGTGAGAGCTAGAGGGGAAGAACTTTCCTTATACATGGAACCCCCTCCTGTGACAAAAGCATTACTCTCTGCAGGAAGACAGAGCTTTCTGGGCCTGAGCACTTCATGAAGGTTCTGTTTGTCTCTTTTTCTTTCCCTCCCTCCGTCCCTCCCTCTCTCCCTCCCTCCCTTCCTTTCTTCCTTCCTTCCTCCCCCTTCCCTCTCTCCCTCCCTTCCTTTCTCCCTTCCTTTCTTCCTTCCTCTATCACTGATCTGTGCATTTCCTTGAGATGGAGTCTCTCACTAATTATGGAGCTTGCGTCTGCTCCCAGCAGGACTTCAGCGGTTTCCATGGGTACTAGAGAATCAAACACAGGTGGTGTCAGGCCCTCAGGCTTGTGCAGCAGACTCTCTTACCTGCTGGGCCATCTTCTCAGCCCAAGGTTCCATTTCTTAATGCTGTTAGAATGCAATTAAAGTTCACTATGAGGTGTGGAAACAGTTGTTGCCAGTGGGTGACAGCTAGAGAGGCCTCAGAGAAAGAGAAAATGGATGGAGACCTCTACCCAGTGTCACCGTTAGAGAAAGAACTCAGAGACCAGAAAAGGTGAACAGTTGGGAGAGAGAGAGAGAGTGTGGCCTTCTGAAGACAGTCACGTACAGGGATGTAGGGGCCGGATCTTATGGACCAAACTTAATGAAGGGGAGAATAGTTCATGAATTAAGGTCGGGAAACGGTGAATTCCATCAAAATAGAAGAGGAAACAGTTGGAAAGGGGAGGGGGAGATCCAGAGGAGTGGGTGGGGAGGTAGACAAAGAGAGAAGTGGGAGATTATGCAAAATTTTTAAAGTATTTTTTTTAACAAAAAGAGCATTTTCTGTTTGAGTAATGAGGTGCTAATATATACAAGAAAAATTAAGTAAACCTCATTAAAGAATTTGAAAGAAGACATTAAACTCTAGGGGAAAAAAGAATTCAAGGAATGAGCTGTGACTTCCTCTTCTGTCTTTATGAGGGGTTTTCAGTGTCCTGACTTCAGGTGCCTGGTGGGAGCGAGCAGTTCTGCAGGCTAGGGATAAGGAGGTGCCATTGTAGTGAAGGAAGGGTCAGCTGGCCTCTGGGGGGGCCATGCTGGTCCCAAGTGTGTCTCTAGTGTGTTGGTGGCCGCAGGATGTGCCCTGTGACACATCTCTGAGGAGGTGCCAGCCTCTAGCCTGTGTGGTTTGCTGTTGGTCCTCTCTGCCTAAGTTGCCAAACTCATTATGGCTACATTTAAAACATTTCCAGCAGTAAATGCAGAAGGGGGCTGGGGAGATGGCTCAACAGTTAAGACACTTGCCCGCAAAGCCTAATGACCAGGGTTCAATTCCCCAGTACCCAAGTAAAACCATAAAGTGGTACATGCATCTGGAGTTTGTTTGCAGCAGCTGGGAGCCCTGGTGCACCCATTCTCTCTCTGCCTGCCTCTCTTCTCCTTACCTCTCTCTGCATGCAAATAAATAAATAACTATTTCTTTTTAAGACGCTGGACATGGCCATACATATCTGTAACCCCAGTTGGGGTGGGGGTGGGGGGCTTACCGATGGACAGCAGTTCTCGGTTGAGAGAGAGACCCCATCTCAAAGAAAGCAGTGCACAGGTGAGTGGTAAGAAGGCAGCTGAGGGTCTCCTCTGGCCTTTGCATACGTGCGCATGGAGTGCACACATCCGTACATATACGTGCATACCCCACACCGCACAGGTATTACACACACACACACACACACACACATACACATGGAAATGGGCAGCCATTTTCGGGCTAGGTCTGAAGGTAATGTAAAATGGTCTTAGTTAGGGAATTGGCTGTGTCTCTGCCATGAAGGTAGATTGTAGAATATTCGATTTTGGATCACAGGGTTGAACTTGAAGTTCTCTAACCTGGTTCTCCAGGTCAGTGCTCTAACCTGCAAAGGAGAGCTAAAGGTATTTTACTCTGGGACCCTTGGGACTATTCCGTGTGACACAATGGGAATGAGCTAGACACGGCAGGTGGACATGGGCTCCTTTCCTCCCCACCCTTCCTGCCTTCATACCTCCCTCCCTTTTATTTTTCTTGCCTTTCCTTTTTTAAAAAATTATTTATTTATGAGAGGGGGTGGGAGAATGGGTGTGCCACGGCCTCTAGTCACTGCAAACAAATTCTAGAAGCTTGTGCCACTCTGTCCATCTGGCTTTACATGGGTGCTGGGGAATCAAACCTGCGCCTTTAGGCTTTGCAAGGACACGTGTTTAACCACTGAGAAATTTCTTCAACCTCTTTCTTTATTCATTTAAAATAGACTGAAAATGGAGCTGGAGCTATGGCTCAGTAGTCAAGGTCTGTAAAGCCTAAATTCCCAAGTTCCCACGTCAGCCACATGTATAAGGTGGCACATGCATCTGGAATTCGCTTGCAGTGGTTAGAAGCCCTGGCTCGCCCATTCTTGCTCCCATTCTCACTGTCTGTATCTCTCTGCTTGCAAATAAAGCAAGAAAATAAAATGTATGAAAATAGCTTGAAAAGTTTGACCTGGTCCTTTTGACTATGCTAAAGCCCAAGCGCAGTCACTTCTCAGCGACCGTTGTCATCATTACAGTCAACTGTCCAGTTGACAATTGTTCGTGTCAGGGCACCTGGAAGACACGGCTTCAGGGCCGCTGAGCAGGGCTGGAAGGCCCAGGTCTTATTCTCTTCATCGGATATAATGGTAAGGACAAAACTAACGAGTGAAGTCAGCGTAATGATGTCAGAACTCAACTCCTGGACGTGGCCCACGAGAGCCTCCTGCCCAACCTGACCTCAACGCATCTCCAGCCATCTGCTCCAGTTCCTCAGCCTTATCCAGAGCACAGGCTACCTTCAGTGCTGGGCCCCTCTCCCAAGCCAACACCCCTAAACCCAGTTCATCCTCTATCCCAGCCCCAGTAGCCTTTCCTGGGAGAAACCGCCTCTCCATGAGGCCTGAGGCCCCTTGTGATTGTGCTTTCTGCCTCTTCTCCAAAGCCATGTTTGCTGATTTCTGACTCCTGCTTGATCCCAGGGTTCCCCGGCCCATGATAAGCTCTCAAGACTAGGACGTGTCTGGTTCGATCCATGGCTGGGCCTGCGTGCCAGTGAGTGAGGGTCTGTGTGGCACACTGCTTCGAGAGGCTAATATCACTCTTCTCCTTGGGCACCAGTAATGGCTAATTGAAGTGAATCAACAAATGAATGAGCCAGTGACTTCTGGAACTGAGCTATAGCTCTAATTTGTAGGAGAAGACAGAGTCAGAGATGTAATTACGAAGCAATGAGCAAATGTCAAAAGAATTTCAGCAAATGACTGCAACAGTTCTCCAGCTGTCCCTTTCATTGTTCTTAAAATAAAAGGATTTCTGCTGATGAGTTGGGGAAATAAATGAAAAAGCCACATGAATGAGGAGCTCATATCCCAGGGGACCGGCTGGAGCCATCTGCGTCTTACTATGGGCTGTCATCACTGAAGCCATGAGAAGTCCAGAGAACTCCCCTGAGGCACCCCAGCCCCACGGAGCCCCAAAATACTGATGTTATGTAGTGTCTGCAGTTGACCGCTGCTCTAGGTGCCCTCCTGCATTCTTGGGGAGCCACGTCTGTGGTCTCAGGGCTACCATAGAACAGGAGGGCAGCTCTAGGAGGGACTGAGGGCTCCCAGTGCCATGCTGACAGAGGGCGAAGGTGGAGGTGTGCTGCAGGGCCCACACAGTGCCCAGGGGCCACTGCCAGGCCAGCCAGGTCTGGGGGAGGGGCTCTGGAGACTGCCATCTTGTGCCCACTTTGCAGAGGGGAAACAGGTCAGAGAGAAAATGGATGCTTAAGGTAACAGCAAAGGAAAGGCTGAACATTTGAACCTGAGGCACCAGATCAGCAAAATGATCCTGGCTTTATTTATTTTTAAATATTTTATTTATTTGCAAAGAGAGAAGAGAGGAGAGAGAGAGAGAGAGAGAGAGAGAGAGAGAGAGAGAGAGAGAGCGAGCGCTGGCAGGCCAAAGTCTTGCCACTGCAAATGAACTCCAGATGCATGCACTACTTTGTGCATCTAGCATTACATGGGTTACTGGGTACTGGGGAGGCAAATCTAGACCAACAGGTTTTGCAAGCAAGAGCCTTTAACCACAGAGTCATCTCTCCAGCCCCTGTCTTTATTAATTAATTATTATTCTTTTTTGGGGTTAGGGTCTTATTCTAGTCCAGGCTGACCTGGAATTCACTATATAGTCTCAGAGTGGCCTCGAACTCATGGTGATCCTCCTACCTCTGCCTCCAAAGTGCTGGGATTAAAGAAGTGCGCCACCACGCACAGAAACCTGTCTTTATTTTTAAATGTGGCATTTTTTTTTGTTAATTGTAAGACACACTCTGTTCTTTGTTATTGTTGTTAAACCACTTATTTTACTGAAAAGTAGTTTAAATTGATGTTTTCCAGTATAAGTTATTCAAATGACCATTGATGAAAAGTCCCAGTTAAGAACAAAGATATGAATTCTATAAAACACATACATAAACTACTTTAAATTAATTTAAAATTATAAAAATAGGACAAATAAAACATTGTAAGATATCATTTCCCTTATTTCGGACATAAAATAAAATTGACACTCTGAATTTTCCAAGTGGCTTTAAATATCTTCCTTCAATCCAGACGACCCATGGAGGAGGTTATCCAGTGGAGGGGGGAGGGGAGGGCAGCAGGGAATTGGGGATAACAACTCATTGTTTGCCCACTAAATGTTGTAACTCATTATGGACAGTAAATTAAATAAATAAATAAATATCTTCCTTCATTCTATCCGTGTAACATTAATGACTGCCTTCCTCACCATGTTAGCCAAGTAAAATATAAAAACAGTTTCAATATATGTTGTTCAATGTGAGCGGTATTATCGTCAGCCCAGCCAACAAGCCTGGCCCTTTCTCACAGTAAATACTTAAGTATTGGTAAATACAGTGGTAATTTAAAGTATGCACTTAATATGAATAACCACTACTTAATTATGGATTTATGTTTGGCTGTAATTATAAAATAGCAAGACATTAGAATATAATAATACTTCTTTCTCAAGTGCTAGTCATTTTTTTATTGGTCAGTGGAGTGGGGGTGGGGAGGTCAAAGGGGGTAACTGGATGGGAATATGACCCATTGGCAGTATGATCGGATACCAAAGTTCCTAGTATAAAATTAAATAGCTCTATTTACATATATGAGAGATAGGGGAGACACAGAGAGAGAGAGAGAGAGAGAGAGAGAGAGAGAGAGAGAGAGAGAGAGAATGGGCACACCAGGGCCTCCAGCCTCTGCAAATGAACTCCAGATGCATGTGCCACTTTGTGCGTCTGGCTTTCCGTGGGTCCTGGGAAACTAACCCGGATCTTTAGGCTTTGCAGGCAAGTGCCTTAACTGCTGAGCCATCTCTCCAGCTCTGCTTTTGGTTTTTAATATCCTTTTAGAATCCGTTTCTGATGCCATCATCTCACTACCCTTTGTTCAGTCCCAGCCCTGAGAGTCAGGGTACAGCTTGGACCTGTGTTCCCCTGCTGGACAGCACATCACCCTACCTCACTGAGGCAGCACCCCCTTCCTGTCAGGTCCCATCCCACCTCTAGGGCTACCTACCCTCTGCTGGACATCTCTGAGTTCCAGCTTTCTCTTCTGACAATGGAACAGTGCCCTGGGTGGGCCGTATGATCATAACCTCTCAGAGTCCTAAGGAGCTCATCGGGAGAGACCCTGATGTCAAGGCTTTGTACCATGATGTGGAAGGTAGTCAGATGAGCTCCCAAGAGATACCGGGGCCACCGCAGAATCTCCCCAAGTTTCCCACAGTGATCCCAGGGGGAGTCATCTGGAGGCCAGCAAAGGGGCAGAGGGGGCAGCATTTGCAAAGGCCCAGTGGCAGAAAAACCAGGCATAGTTGTAGATATTCTTTGTGGCACAAAGGAGGATGGGACAGAGCTGAAGCTAGAGGTCTGACAGGAAAGGAAATGTGTGTGATCACGTGTGTAGTAGGTATTAGGGGAGGACCCGAAGAAACTGTCAAGGGCTGAAGCCGAATCTAGGAGCCTTGTCCCTTTTCCTTCGGAAACAAGTCAATACGTGCTTGATGCTCTATTTGCAAGTGGTCAGGGCGAGGGACCTCGGATGGCAGGGCAAGAAAGGGACTCTAGTCTCGTCCTCTGCTTTCAGAAACCTGGCCATCTTCCATAGCTACATTCCTCTGATGACGTGGGGGCTGGAGGTAAGGGCATAGGGCGTTGTCTCCTGTTCGTTTTTTGATGTCTTCCAGGCCATGCCTGTGTATACACAGACCATATATGGTCTTATTTTCATATTTTTCATATTTATTACAATGTGGTGAGGCAGGCGGGGAGGAAGCAGATTACAACAGACTGAAGGGACCACTGGCTCGAAGGTCTGGGCTTGCAAAGCTAGCCAGCCAGATAGCATTAAACTTTGTGCCCAGTGGTTGTAATTCTGGGGGCTGCTGAGCTGTGGGGACCAGGTCCCCCTGGCTCCGATGACAGGCCTTCAGCAGGCTCTGTAATTGCAGAAGGAGAGCCACTCATTTCCTCCTGGCAAGTTGTACTTAAAGAGGTGCTAGCTGGCCGTGAGCTTGTCTGCAGCCTGGCTGATCAAAGGGCCTGAGGCATCTGTTCTGTCTCTGTTTTCTTTCGCTCACCCCATCCCCCCCCACGTTGGAAAAAATGGTTAAAAAGTAATTTATGAAAATGAATACCTGTCCTCCCGAGGCTAAAAGGTGGCCACATATTAGATATTAAATGTCCAGTGAGGGGTTTGTCCATATTGCTCAGTCTAGAACGCTCCTCAGTGTCGGTTTCCATCAGGACTTGTTGGCAGGGACTGGATAGCATTAGGTCTGGCTTTTCACACCATGAGGCTTTGATGATGAATATTAAATTCTCCCCCCTCCAGTCTGAGATGGAAGATAGCATCTGTGCTGGGTTGCCCTGCGGCCCCTCAGCTCACCCACCTCTCCCCGGTGTCCCTGTCTTGTGTGAAGCCGCCCGAGACCCTCACCTCTTCAAAGCTCTAGGACATTCTCTTCCACTGACTGCACAAGAAAACATGTTGAATCCTACAATGTGCACATTCCTCGTCTGATATGAAGAATGACAAGAACAAAGATCTGTGGGTATGACAATGAAATGCCCGGAGCAAAGGAAAGTTGCAGAGACACTTATGAAATGGGATGCAGTTTAGGAAAACCCCCAGAACAAGTTGTTTTCAAGAAAACAAAACAGAAACAGAAAAAGCCCATATGCTGTTGGTAGGCAGTGTGGGCAGAGGCAGCAGGCACGATGGCCGCACTCCACTGGCAGGTCCTCAGCTGAGATTGACCTTGAACTTGGGTTTCCATTCCCACAGAAACACAGAAACCGTGTTCATGAAGAGGAGGTACCGGTGCCTTTGAAGGGTCCCAACTGCAGGGTTAGAAGCCCTTGTCTTTCATTCTTTTTATCACTTCCCCCACCAAGATTTTTAAACATATTTTTTATTTTTTGCAAGCAGAGAGAGAGAGGAGAGAGAGAGAGAGAGAGAAATGGGCACACCAGGGCCTCCAGCCGTTACAAACAATCTCCAGATGCATGCACCACTTTGTGCATCTGGCTTTATGTGGGTGCCAGGGAATTGAACCCTGGGCTGTCAGGCTTTGCAAGCAAGTGCCTTTCACCACTCAGCCATCTCCCCAGCCCCGCTAAGTTTCACTTACCCTCCTTATATGCCAAGTAAAGGTGGGCTGCCCATTAGGACCGTCCAGCCAGCCTTGAAGGTCAGTTTCTCACCCTGAGTCCCTGTTTTTGATTTCTGACTGTTTCTGGGAACTCAGATGAAAATCAGCTCTGCTCATGTGTGCAGGGAACTTTGTCATGTTTCAGGTACATTTGCGGCCTTTATTACAACAGAATTCCCTCTGTTGTATTCTGAAGCAGCTTCAGTGAGTCCATTTTACAGAGTAGAATAGAGGACTGTTTCTCCCGTCACACAACTGGTAAGTACACTGTCCGCTTACAACTCAACAACCCCAGGGTAGCTCCCCAAGCTTCCCAGGCACTGCCAATGGCACTCTGTAGCAAACTTGACCTTGGGCCGGTCACTTCTTCACCCATCTCAGTGTCCCAGGGTTTGAGGAATCAACCAACTGAAATCAGTTAACATTCCAATCTCCTTTTGATGAGGTTTGGCTCAAGGGTCAAAGGTCATCTGTTCTTGACCTTTCTAGGCCCTGACTAAGTCACATGGAAGCAGAATACATTGCTCTGGCCTATGGGAGTGGAGATGCTTAAACTCTGACTCCATCCTGACCTCAGCTCCGCCTATTCCCAGCAGGCTTGGTGCTCATTAGCATAATTAAACTGCCTATTTATATGAGCCATGTGAACGTTGTTTCTGGTGCCCAAACACCCAGTGGAAAAGAAGGCTGTGCCATTCCGCTGTTTAGTAATTCCATTACATATGCCAGGGTGCCATTCCATGGAGCAGGCGATCCGATTGAAGTCTTTTCTCTCAGCATGAACTCTCTGGCATGTCAGTTTCCATTCATTACACTCTGAGCCTCTGCCTAATAAAGCCAAGCTGGTTCAAGTGGACAAAACCTCCTGCCTGACAGGCACCCTAGAACGGACAGGTTCAGGAGAGCGACTTCGTCTCTGCTCAGCATCTTGGGAAAAACTGCGCATTGGTTAGATGCGCAGGAATGGCTGTTGTGTGTCGAACAGAGCTGGGAGCACTCTGCAGACCAATGACTGATGGAGAATAGAAGCAAGATGGCTTTTTAAATAGGTTGTCAACCAGGGACAGAGGCCCAAAGAGATGCCACTCTGTCTTGCCCTGGCAGGACTGGAACCCACATCTGACCAAGTCTCTCATTCAAGATGGCTGCAAGCAACGTCTCAGCAGCTCTTCCTGCTTTTTCAGGTTTTCCTGGGTTGAGCACGTCTGAGTGGGTTGACCTCTCCTCAGTCAGTCTCTTGGGTCCACCGTCCCATCTTACACACCTGAGTCTGATGACGAGGCTCACCCTAACTGGAGGTTTGATCCAGATACAGGAGTGTGTGAATCTCTCTCGGTTCCTCTTATTCCTCTGGATCCACCTGGGCCCATGCGTGTGATTCTCCTGTGTGTGTCTCGCTTTCTTGTTCCCCTCCAGCAGCATAGGAAGAGGCCAAGAGGCTTTGTTAGCAGAATGGGTACCACTCTGATTTCGCTAATCACAAAACACAAGTAAGCAAGTTCCTCCCCGAAATGACTCTAATGCCAAATATTGTATTAGCCATGCCCAGCGTTGGCAGATTAGTCTTGGATCAGGGGCTGTGGAAAGGACCAGAGGCGTTTCAGGGCAAAGAAGAGAAGCGACAGGCATTGGTAAGCTGGATACTCTGGCTCAGCTCTTTTCCTTGGGTCACTGATTGGTTATATTGACAGGAATTTATCAGTTGACTTGGCTTTGCGGGACACCCCGTAGGATGATATGGAGAGCAGGGACTAACAGGGGATGTCTCTTGTCACCCCTCCTCTCTTTCAGTGTGAGTTGCAAGGCTTCAGCTGCATGCATGCCTCTAGTGTGCATCCTGAGCTATTGGGAAGCTGCATGGAATTTTCCTCTGTTCCATTGCCTGGTCAGCCTGCGAGTTAGAAGGCAGGGAGGCCTGGCCACCTGAAGGCAGTATAATTACGATATCACTTTGCAGAGAGACCTATCTATCATCAGAACGGCAAATGGCCAGAAGTCTCTTATGTGCAAACATTTTTCATGTTGAGGGAAAACTTAGATCTTTCTAAGCCTGTAAGGAAGACTCAGCTCTGCTGGTGTCCATAACTACACCATGTGAGTCTCCCTTGGGTGACAGGCTCCTCTGGTCAAGGGAACAAAACCTGAAGGGAATCTTCCACATATCCAGTGCCGCCATGTCCCCCATTCTACGCAGGTATAAGCCTGCCTCTCCTTCATTAGTTCCTTTCTTAGAACCTCTTGGTCTTCAACCTCCCCTCTCGAAGAGACAACCAGAGACAGAGACCAACCACCATCCGAGTCCCGTTCCCACTTCAGGACCCAAAACAGGTTAAAATGGAATTAGCTAAGTTCTCTGGTGATCCTGACCACTGTATTAAGACATTTCAGAACTTGACTTCGATCTATATATTAACATGGGAGAACAGAATGCTGTTTTTAAATCATACCCGAATGACACCTGTGAAAGGAGATGACGTGTTTACCTCATGGGGACAAAAACAAAAGCCTGACCCAAAAGAAACTGGCCCCAGCTTGACCTCCACTCCCAGGAGGCAAGCTGATGAGAGTTACCTCAGGAGGCTAGCTGTCTCAGGGCTGAAAGCCATTCCCCTGGGGGGTTCTGAGGGGAGATGGGGACATATCCAGGCATGTGTTCTAGAAGGGCTAGGCAGACCTGCTTCAAGCCCCTTCATGATCACAAAGTTCATGTGTCATCCGGAAGCCAGATGGGCATCTCACCGTGTTTGTTGAAAGGCTGTGTGTTATTTTGGTCAAGCACACCGCTATTTCTCCTGCTTCTCCAGCTGAAGAGCTAATAATCATCAAAGACCGATCTGTGATAGTCAGTCCCACACATCAGGAGAAAGTTCCAGTGAGTAGCCTTGAGAGAACTCTGGATAATTTGATCAAGGTAGCCAGCTACTACAGAGTTTTATAGTCAGTATTGAGGGGCCAGTAGGTGAGGGAGCAAAAACACAGGCTCACACTCAGGCTTTAATAGCCGCTTCATGAGAAAGCCAGCCTGGAACCCTGACAGAAAAAGCCCCCAGAGATGGCTATAACTGCAAGCAGTAGAGACACTTCCGAAAAGAGCATCTCTTATGCCAAGGGAACCATTGGAGACCCGACTGTCCTCAAAGGCAAAGAAGTCCAGGGCCAGTGGACTGAAGGGGCCCAGGGCTTCTCTCTCTGCCTGTCACTACTTGAACTTCCATTCCCTTCCAGAAGCCCTGGGTAACTCTGACCATAGAAGAGGGGCCCATCAGTCTAGATACTGGGGCCCTCTGCTCAGTCCTCATCTCTAATCCTGGCCATACCTCTTCCTAAACTGTGACTGGCAAGCCTATGACCAGGTACTTTTCCATGTCTTTCAGTTGTATTTGGGGATTATTGGATTTTTCTCATCCTTCCTACTTATATCCAACTCTCTATATACATGAAGATTCAGGAATCAAACCCAGGAAGTCAGGCTTTGCAAGCAAGTACCTTTAACTGCTGAGCTGTCTCTTCAGCCCTGTTTCTTTCAATTTTATCATTTATTTGCAAGGGGAGAGAGAGAGAGAGAGAGAGAGAGAGAGAGAGAGAGAGAGAGAGAGAGAGAGAGAGAGAGAGAGAGAGAATGGGCATGCCAGGGTCTCCTGACACTGCAATTGAACTCCAGATACATGCGCCACTCTGTGCATCTGGCTTTATGTGGGTACTGGGGAATCAAACCTCAGGACATCAGACTTTGCAGGCAAGTGTCTTGAACTGCTGAGCATCTTTTCAGCCCCAATGGAAAGTTCTTAAGGTTTTCCACTAACCCTTTCACTCAGGGGTAGAGCATACCCACCAGCTAGTTCTTAGACTGGTCACTGGAAAGCATCTTTCAAACACCGTTGAGCAAGTGGTAGACGCTTGGGGGACTTGTCTCAGAAATAAGCCTTTAAGTCATTTGATCTCCCCCCCAGGAACACAGTGACAAGGGAGCTATCCTGGGGAAGGCCGACCAACAAACTTTACGCATCTATGAAACTGCAAAGGAACCTCATTCCTTCTTGTGTGAATTAACACGTTCACTAGTCGGGGGAAGGCTGTCCCATATGGGAGCATTGAAAAGGTTTCTGAAGTGGTGAGAAAGAACCCTACTTATAGAAATAATTCCCTCATTTGGACTTCCTAAAAGTTTACAAAGTGATAACGGCCCCTCCTTCTAGGCAGCAGCTACTCAGGGGACATCAAAGGCTTAGGGAATAGGCTATAACCTTTGCTAAGCCTGGCAGCCATAATTCTCAGCGAAGGTAGAGAGAGCCAAAGGAATGCTTCAGAGGCATCTTAATAAGAGCTCCCAAGAGACCCATGTCCCACGGATAGCGCTCTGATTCCCTTTACCTTGATAAGAATTAGAAACACTCCTCGTAAAGCAGGTTTAAGCCCTTTTGAAATGTTATATAGAAGATCTTTTCTCACCGATGACTTTTTATTAGACTCAGAAACTTCAGCCCTTATAAAACACGTAATGTCATGGGCAAAGTTCCAAAATGCCATCAATAAACGTTCTTAAAGGCAAAGATCAGGGGCTGAGGACTCCCCAGTTTCAACTTGGAGAATTATGACTTGTAAAGTCACTTTTCTTCCCTTCCCCCTTCCCCAGACACACCATGGAAAGAAAGGTCCACACACTGAGATCCTTACTTCCCAACTACTGCTAAGGTCTCTGGATTAATTTGTGGATCTGTGATTCCAAGTTCAAAAAAAAAAAAAAAAATACACTCTACAGCTGGATGACACCCTGTCAAAAGTGTGGCAGAGCCCATAGGAGTCCTAAAGCTTTCTTTCAAATGGATGGATTAATATTCGGAATGCTCCAGGCTTTCTAGGTTTATCTACTTTGGGGGATAGGACTGGGCCTTTTGCTTGACTTCCTGGTAACTGCTGGGTTGAATAATCCTTACGCCTGTCTATGAGATAATTATGCCTCAACTTGGCTTTTTTCAATATCATTTTGATCCTCTTTTGGGCCCTTTTTCTATGCCAACTATTCTGTTATTGAAACCTCTTCTGCGTGACTTACAGTCTGCCCTTACTACATGCCCAGCAGGAGACCCTTGTTTTTTAGAATTAGGTTTCCAGCCATGGAAAAACACAGGCTTGTCATCACCCTCTCACCCAAAGGGCAATTCCCTCATTATTTTGATTTAAATCTGATTTAAACATCCCTAAATTTTAGAATGGTAGGAACTCACTATAGTCCTACATAGAGAAAGTCCCTATTCAGGATTCCTCTATTTCAGGTCAAGATTCCCAGCTATTAATATAATATTTATTTATTTATTTTTGGTTGTCTATGATTTTATTTTATTTTTTTATTACTGTCTATAATTAGATACATTGAATGAGCAAATAATGAGTTGGTATCCCCATGTCCCCAATTTCCCTCCTCCCTGTTCCCAATCAGCTGGATATCCTTCTCCGTGAGCAGTAAGACAATATTTATGACAGGCCTTCTGACTATAAACCTAGAGGAGGTATGACACTGGGGGTGGGTGGGCCTTGGGATTTTATAATCTAGCTCCTGCTTCCCAACATCCAGCTCACTCTTGCTGTTTCCTCCCTGATAACATATGATGATGTGAGCCAGCCTTCTGCTCCTGCTATGCCTTCTCTGGCACCAGGAAACTTCCCCTGGAGACTACAAACTGAAATAAACCCTTTCCTTTCATAAACTGCTTCTGGTGGAGTGGTAACTGCTACAATGGTCAATGCTCCTAAATGCAGAAGCAGAGGCTAAAAATCTATGGAATATTATGGAGGACCAAACTTATGGATAATAGACAGCAAATTCAGTGTGAATTATTGTACTTGAACTGTCCACATCCCCCAGACTAGAGGAATCTCCAGCTAACAGGAGTAGAAGAGATCACAAGAGTTACTCATATCACACCTATTGGAAACAGATGGG
>PVHP010033189.1:0-19812 GCA_004024765.1 Zapus hudsonius | reverse complement strand
CGGCTACTCACAGTCCGGGAAAACTTCATCCGGTGCTGGCAGCTCGCCTTGGCACCCATCCATAGTCCTGGAATTCTTTGGGTCTCCATTGCAACCCACAGTTCATCCTCATGGCTCCATCGGGCTCCATGCAGGCAACCTTGCACACCTGCTTCACATGCCGATGGCCATTTTTCAAAAACAAAACTGTGTTGCAAATACAATGACCCTCTCTTTCTAGCCAATCTCCATTCCACAGAACCAGGTGGGCTACCAACTTGTTAATCCAGGGGAGATCAAAGCATTCAGGCCCCTTACTTCAAAGAGTCCGCATTCTTCCTGTTGTTCCAATGGAGACCAACTGGCCCAATCTCAGTGGTTGTAATCTCTCAAACAATTGCAGGTGAACGGGCAGGAGTTTCGACCCAAAGATCTTCTTTCTGTGCCATCTCCATCTGCTCACATCAGTCCATCTTTACGTAACACAACCCTGCACAGATTTACAGGACACAGGCAGGCAGAACACAGCAAGCCTCTCACGCAAACTGCTTCTGGCACAGTCCTGACCAAGTTCTTTCTCCCCCTCGTAAGCCAAACCTCACAGTCCATAGTTCTCATTACATTCAGGTCTTTTAATTCTGACCAGAATGGTTCATCACGCTGTACTCACAACACTGCGAGGCATCTCTTAGGCCGAGATTTCAAGTCCTTCCACATTCCTTCTGATCACTTCCAGAGCACCATAAGCCACAAGATCAGGGTTCCAGCAGCAACAGATGACCCCACGTCCTGGTACCAAAACTTTTGAGGTCAGCTTCCTAGTTGCTGCGCAGAAAGAACCTAAGCAAAAGCGGCTTGTGGAGGAATGGGTTTATTTGGCTTACGGACTCGAGGGGAGACTCCATCCTGGCAGGGAAAACGATGGCATGAGCAGAGGGCTGGACATCACCTCTGCCACAGTACTGCAAACAGCGGCAGGAAGGTGTGCCAAACACTGGCAAGGGGAAGCTGGCTTATAACCCCCATAAGCCCACCCCCAACAACACAGCTTCATCGAGGTTGTAAAACCCAAACTGCCATCAGCTGAGGATCGATCTATCAGAACACATTCATTTGTTTGTGGGGGACACCTGTATCAAACCATGACAGAAGCTATCCTCTGAACATCCTCAAAAACCCACCCAAGATTACTAAAAAGGTCAAGTTGACAACAAAACTTAACCATCACAGATCTGAAGTCCAGTATAATCATTGGGACTCTTAATAAATTGGATGTGGGGTGAGGGAATTGGTGTTATGGTGATGACTGCCAGATGTTTAACATGAGCACCTGAATGGACAGAGAAGTCTTATAGTGACATAGAGGAAAGTATTAAGCAGATAAATTATCATGTCTAAATATCTCAGTATGGTATCTTTTTACAGGTAAAAACATGAAATGGAAATTGTGCTTGCTACTTAATAGCCTGGTAGGGCTGGAGAAATGGCTCAGTGGGTGAAGCGCTTCTTTTACAAGCATGAGGACCTGAGTTTACTCCCTAGAACCCATGTAAATATATCAGGCATGCATCTATAATCCCAATGCTGGGGAGGTAGACACAAGCTGCTCCCTCCAGCTCACTGGTCAGACAGTCTAGCTTAATTGGTGAACTCCAGGCCAATGAAAGACCCTTTCTTAAAAAGATGGATAAACCAGGCATAATGGCATATGCCATTAATCTCAACATCTGGAAGGCGGAGGTAGGAGGATCACTGTGAGTTTGAAGTCATTCTGGCAATACATAGTGAATTCCAGGTCAGCCTGAGCTAGAGTGAGGCCCTACCTCAAAAAGAGAGAGAGAGAGAAATGACATTGGAGATTTCCTAGCCTTCACATGTATGTGGAAATACACACACACACACACACACACACACACACACACACACACAAAATTTTTTTAAGTCCCCCATGCACCATCTTTCTCTACTCACTGGCTAATCACAGCCATTTAAGGCCCTATTACCAGTGGACTCATAAAATGAGACTGAGTTTCTGAATGACTACATGGAAGGAGATTAGTTTCCTATTATTGCTGTAATAAATGACCTCATACTCTGCTCTAAAACAACATAATGTATTCTTTCACAGTTCTGTGAGACAGGGGTCCTGAAATGGGTCAGCTGGGGTTGTTTCCTCTGGAGGGCTGAGTAGGGATCTGTTTCCCTGACTTTTCCACCTTCTAGAGTCCACCTCGTGTTCTTGACTTATGATCTACCATCTTTCCTCAAACCAGCAATACTGTATGCCTGATGTCTCTGCCTGCCCTCTGCTTTGTTCATCTCAGGCCTCTGTCTGTCTTATCTCCTGGTTGTTATACAGAGGCCACCCAGATAAACCAGGATAATCTTTCCCCTCAAAACAATTTAATAAGGACTGCAAAGACTCTTACCATGGAAGGCAATATACTCAGGTTCTAGGATGCAGGGTACACCCAATTCTCGCTAGAGGAGGATTATGATTCTGCCTACCACAGAAGATACTTTGGACTTCACATGCATGACAGAAAAACCTTTCTTGTGTTAACTGATTGACTTCAGAGGATGTGTCTCTTACTATCTGATGCTGCCTTAAATAATGGACAGCAGTTATTATGGCAACCATATCCGAATTTGTTACCAACAAATTTCGCTCCACATAATAATAGCTAATAATACTTCTTAACTGCTTAATAATGATGATAGTGTGCATGCTGGATAGAAACTGGCTCAGGAAGGTGAAAATTTTATCTTAGCAAATCACTTCAACCATTTCCCCTATTAAAACTTTAATCAGAACTTTTAACACCTAAGAAAACAGGTTGATTTATATCTTACTTTTTCTCTTGAGTGATTTATGGTAAAAGTGCTGCCAAGAAATGAAATTTAAAAAAATAAAGAAGCAAGTATCCATCAAGATACACAGGTGAGACCAACAGCTCAAAGCAAATTCAAAGAAATCATACTCCTAACTTTTCCTCTATTTCATGCCATGTGGAACTCTTGAATTATTGCTACAAAGTCAAATTAACCTCTATGTCCATGGGTTTTCTTTCTTATAAACTTCCTATTGCAATTGTGATTTGATTATCTCCAAAATGTTGTTTTTATGAGCCAAAAACTAAGAGATGAGGTAGGATCATGTTCCTTCCAGACATTCATCACCAGTAAGTTCCTTATTACTCTAATGACTATTCACTGGGAAAAAAATTTTAATGTGTTTTCATGTTTTCCAATTTAGAAAAAGAACCAGACTTTAATATGAATGCATTTTTAACATGTTTCCATGCTTTAGGGAAGCTGTTTTTAGGAGCTAACTATAATGAATGTTTTTAATCATACTAAAATGGTTTGCCAAGAATCTGTGGTTTAACTCAACTTTTCAATGACAACAAAATAGAAAAGACAAAATACATTTATCAACGAAGGCTCCTTGTTCCTCAACATGGCTTCCTACTTTTTAAATATATTTGAAACATAAAATTCACTTAGGGCAATACAAACAAATAATCCTTCCTGGGCAATTTTCACAATATTTTTTTCCCTGCATAGATCTGTGTAGGGCATTGTCACTCCTCTGAGCATTCCTGACCCCGTCCCTCCAAGCTGTCCTCATGTTCAATACACACTTCACCACATCCTGCACATAGAGCCCCTTCCCCTTTTAGTTTGTTCTCATATGCCCTTCAAGTTTTCAATAAATTCTTAATGTCATCGATGAAAATGTCACTGCTGAGAAGATTTAAGTTCCATTTTTCTCTGCAGGCCTTTAACTTTAAAGTAAACAACTTGCTGCCCATAAGCTTGCCTTCAGATTTAAATTGAACAGAAATCAAAGAATAATCTCTGCCCTGGTTTTCTTTTCCCTGGTTTGAATAGCTCCCTGAGGAAGTTCCAGTCACCTCACCACGTCCACATCACTTCCCTGCTTTCTGATGCACAGCAACCAAACTTCAGTGATCTATCACAACATTCCTCTCCTGCAGCCTAGAAGGGAGAAGGGATCAAATGCGGGCATATTTGAAGATTATAATAAATGAAGTGATAAAGGCTTTTACACACAATAAAAACGGATGTGTGAACATTAACTGGTTCTTAAAAGGGGAAGAATGGGTACAAAAAGTAAATCTTAGAGCAGAGGTTTTCCTCCAAACAAAATACTATACAACAAGACCTGCACCATGCAAAGCCCATCAACATTCAGTCATGGATGAGAGAGGAGGCCCCATCCCTCCCTGAAGAGTTTTTGACAGTTAATGGTGACTGGGGGAGCGGGAGATGTTTTCTGCAGTAAGAGAGCCACTGGTAAATTGTATATGCTCTGATCAATAATCCCCTCCCCAAGCTCATGCAGGCTACCCTAGGGAATCTTGGTGAGTCACACAAGAAAGAAAAGATATGAGAGGAGAAGAGAGACTAGATGGGAAAAAGAAGTGACTCCGTGTAAAGGGATAGGGAGAGAGAATGAGATAAGGTAATGGGAGGTGACTGTGTTCAAAATACATTATAAACAAGTACAAATGCATTCACTGCCTTCCCTCAATGGTGGACTGTAACCTGGAACTGTGAGCTGAAATGAATCCTTGCACTCTTAAAAAAAGTATAATACAGACAGCCCACAGAGGAGGATATACAACTGATCAGGGATGGGGAGGGGGGGAATTGGGGAATTCGGGATAACAACGCATGGTTTGCCCACTAAATAATGTAACTCATTATGGACAATAAATATATATTAAAAAAAAAATAAATATATAAAATTAAAAAAAAAAAAAAAAGTATAAAAAATTGTTCATAGAAAAAGAACTACTTGAATTCTCAAAAAAGATACTGTGCCACTTCTCCACTGTTACTATAACTTTAATAAAATTAGCAGAAAATGAAATATTCATTAATTGTGTATTCATAGCATGTGAACAGATACAGTGTGTGACACTTCCACGTTTTTAAGAACTCATAAGCTACGTAATTTTAAAATACGCTTTAAGTCACCTATTTTGTCATTGCATCTGGTGCTTTCATCCTGTCAAGAACTGCCCCAGAGAACACAGGACAATACACATGACTCTAAGGACCTCAGAATGCTTCACTAGAAGATGTGATTAAAGACTAAAAATATTATTATCCAAACTAATTAGAGGGAGTTATAGTCTAATTTAGTTCTGGGAGGTGAAGCTGCTCTGGGTTGGTTTTATTGGAAACAAATTCTATTATGTTTTAAGCGCAATTTTGCAATTCTCTACAGCAAGGAGTTGAGTAATCCATATAGTTCTTCAATTTTCTTGCTAAGATTCAAAGTTTTGCTTATCTCGAGTTATGAAATATGAATTGTTTCAGTGAATCGTCAACCTCTAATTTCAAGGAGATTTGAGGAAAAACTCTTTAATTAGTCTTTATCATGCTTACTTAATCTGAAAGTAAATTAAAGCAAGAGCAAGAAGAACCGAATGTCCTGCCCTAACACGGCTGGCTACTTGGCAGATGTCTTCACAAGCCCACCACTCTCATGAATGCATCACTTGGATCCCAAACACAGAGTGCTTAGAAAATGTCACAAAGCAGTATAATATGAAGTAAGATCAACAGCAGGTGCATGTGTGTGCGTGTGTGGCTAAGCCACCTGGGAAAATACTTACAGCTGATAAAAGTATAGGGCTGGAGAGATGGCTCAGCAGTTGAAGCACTTGCCTGCAAATCCTAACGACTCTGGTTCAATTCCCCAGATCCTAACTTTCATAGAGACTTTATCTCACTAGCTGTAAACTCAGTTGTCGACTTTGCTGATTTTTAAACTGAGATCAGATTGTCTTTGATTTTCCTATAGGACTACTACTAATTTCAGCTACTAGTTTCCTCAACACTAGGCCCCACCGGCACTTTGGACTAAGCCTAGAATATTTTCCCTTTATAAATGAGCACATCTCAAATTGATTGGCTCACCAGGTAGAATTTTAAAGTTATTTTCACTTGAAATTAGATAGCCAGCAATTCCTTCTTACCATGAAAAGCAGGCTACTGAACACTATAAACCCACAGGCCAAGGCACAGTGTGGCAGAGTGTATGCTCCCTCCCCATCCATTCAGAACCTAGCTGCTCCTGCAGTACAACTGGAACTCTTTTTTGTTTAGATGTCCTGTGGTATAACAGGAAAATTAAACCCAAATTTGAAATCACATTTGGGAAATGTTCATAGTTGGAAAAGCATTTTAATCAAAAATTTTAAATGTGAAGTGATCAAAGTTGAGTTTCACATTCAGGCAGGGGTCTGTTCTCACAAATCTCTTCTCAAAGAGAGAATCTTCTCAAAGAGTGAATTCTCGATCATGTAGTGATAGAATAAGTCACTGTGTGACAATTCCTAGCCTTAGCTATAAAACCAACAAAAACTGGCAGTTTTAGAAAGGGGCTCCCAGTGCAGTGAGCCAGCTGCCTTAACTTGTATACAAAACTCTGTGCATTTTGAGTAAATAAGCCTTTTTCAGACAGCAAGGGGCTTCACAGTTTATAGAGATGTCTATAGAGTTTCTGCATTAATAGCAATAAGGTCATGTATGACTTTTTTTAAATCAATCAAAATAAATAACATTTTTCCCTATAAGGTCACATTTTGTGAGCTCCTCTGCTTCCAGTAAGGATGAGTACTGGTTGTAACAGGAAGAAAATGTTCATATCACAAGGAAACAAAAGAAAAAGGTACAAAATAATTAATTTTGATTTAAAGTACAAAATGAAAGAATTCTAAACGTCAATTTTTAAGTTATTTTCTTCTATCTTAGAAGTTATCAAATGATTAAAATTCACTCTCTTTCTTGCTTCCTGAAGTCTGAAGACCAGATGAGGACAGTTCTGGAAAAGCTTTGGTGAAGGAGCAGATGGTGTCCAGATCCTATGGCTGAGTACTAGTGCTGGTATTCGAGCTTAAAGAAGCTCCCGCTGATCAACTTAAATTTGAAATAATCAGGAGTGCTGGGGATGTGGTTTAGTCATGAAGTATTTGCCTAGTATGCCTAAGGTTCTGTGTTCAATGTCCAGGACTGAAGAAAAACATAAAAATAAGCAATGATGATGACAAATTACAGTCCGTTTAGTAAGCTAGGAACCCGTGAATTCATATGAATAAGTAAATATAATCCTTGCATAAGAATGGCAGTTCTAAGGTACATAAGCTAAACCAACAATGAAGTGATACCATAAATTCCTTACTGTCATACAACAAGCTCCTGAGGAAGCTGGGATATCACAGGGTAAAGGGGGCCATGAATAGAATGGGAGGAAGCCTAACCCCATGAAAAAATGATTAGGCCTAGTCATTGGCTCCTTCCCACACTGAGCTGTTGATCAAAGAGACCATGAGGTCCCCAAAAGAAAACAGGCTTTTGTCAAAGCTCTTGAATACCCACCCCAGGCCAAAGGTAAGATCCTATTACTGAAGAAACTACAGAAAGTCATCACACAACACATAGAGACCCTGCTAGATCCAGAATGGTAACCAGCTCCCAGATGGTAGCATGTGTTGTGTTGGAAGGTGCTACACAAGCTGCCAGAGGAAACTGGTCAATGATATTTGGAGAAAGCAGAGACCACTGATATACAATTCAGACTGATGTCACAAGAATGCTGAACACACTGCTTTATGGGAGAGATCAGCAAGTCAAAAAGTGCTCACCTGTACAACAGTGACGCCAAACCTAGGTGGTAATCAATGGCTTAAAGATTCGCTAAGAGATCCGCTCAGTGACAAGGAACACTTAACTGGAACTGGGATCCATGGCAAAAAAATTTTTTTAATATTTTATTTTTATTTCTTTTTTAACATTTTATTTATTCATTTTCTAGCAGAGAGATACAGAGAGAGAGACAGGGAGAGAGGAAGAGAGAGAGAGAGCATCAGGGCCACACCTTGTGGGTCTGGCTTATGTGGGTACTAGGGAATTGAACCCAGGGCCTTGGGCACTGGAGGCAAGTGCCTTAACTGCTAAGCCATCTCTCCAGCCCTTCCATGGCAAAATTTTATGGGCACCAAGAACCCAAACTCCAAGGGGAAATTCCCACTACCAGAGAGCTACAGAGAGGCTACACCCTTTAGAATCTTGCCAAATTAGCAACGTTTGTCTCATCTAACCTATACTGATCTCACTCTCCGATGGGGATTCCGTTGGTATTTTTCAGAAGGCAGTGAGAGAGCTGTGGACAACCCAATTCCATCAACAAGCCATGGGATAATGGCTGACATCCTGGCAAGAGATGAACCACCCCTGGCTTATCATCTAGGCCCCAAATGAAACCTTTGAGAAAGTGGAGAGATAAACAAGAGACCTATCACCACAGCAAGTCAGATAAATCAGGAAAGGTCAATGGAGACAGATACAAACGATACCCAACACAACCAAAAGCAGAAGTCCACAGACACTTAAGATCTCAACAATAGAGCAGACTTAAAACTCACCCACCATGACTCAGGGAACTGAGCGGAAGAGGGGGCAGAAAGAACGTGAGAGCCATGGTGGGGGAGAATATCCAGAGACATTGCCCCCTCAGCAACAACACACAAAGGAGAGGGAACTGACTACCTCAAAAGCAGTTCATAACCTCCACCCCACAGACTGATCCAGAATGCCAACTGAGGAGGATCCCCAGAGGATTAGGGACAGGGAGGAAGGAAATGGGGGTACCATCATAAGATTTGCTCATACAATGTATCCAATTATGGATAATAAAGATATTTATATATACATATACATATATATGTACCTTTTCTTGTTTATCTAGATTTTTCTTTCCTTAGGTCAGATTCTGTGTCATGTAAAATTATAGCAAATAAATATATATGATGGTTTAAAAAGGAAGGCAAATCGACGGGCTGGAGAGATGGCTCAGTGGTTAAAGGCACTTGCTTGCAAAACCTGACAGCCTGGGTTCAATTCCCCAGTACCCACCTAAAGCCAGATGCACAAAGTGGCACATGAATCTAGAGTTCCTTTGCAGGAGTCCCTGGTGTACCCATTCTCTCTTCTCTTCTCTCCTCTCTCTCTCTCTCTCTCTCTCTCTCTCTCTCTCTCTCTCTCTCTCTCTCTCTCTCTCTCCTGGCAAATGAATAACTAAAATAAAAATTTATCTTAGGGCTTGAGAGGTGGCTCAGTGGTTAAGGAGCTTGCCTGCAACACCTAATGACCTGAGTTCAATTCCCCAGTACCCACGTAAAGCCAGATACAATAAGTGGCACATGTATCTGGAGTTCCTTTGCAGTGACTAGAGGCCCTGGTGCACCTTTTCTCTCTGCCTGTCTTCTTCTCTTCTATCTCTCACTGATTGCAAATAAATTTAAAAAATTTTTTAATTATTTGTAAAAAAAAAAAAAAAAAAAGAATGACAAATAGAAGCACCTATCATGCCCCACACCTCAGAACTCAGGAGGCTGAGACAGGAGGATCACAAGTTTGATGTCAACCTGAACCACATAGTGAGTTCAAGGGCAAACTGAGCTACAAAGTGAATCCTGTCTCAAATATCATTTTAAAAAATAGTGACAAGAAAACTGTAAAACTCCTAGGGACTAGAGGGATTATCCACATTTTTATTGACAAAAAAGTGTGCATCTTGATAGGATGCAGTGTAACCAACTCAAGATAATTGAGTCATTCATCATCTCAAACATACATCGCTTCTTTGTGATAAGAACATTCAGTGTCCTCTTCTAGACACTTTGAATTACATGATAATAATGTTGGGTGCACTCGCCCTTCTGCATAATACAGCTTCATAACTTGAATAAATTATTAAAGACAAATGTAATTCAAAATTATAAAGCCACTGGACGAAAACGTAGAGAAATGCTCTGTGGCATTGATCTGGTCAAGGATTTTTTTTTTTTGGACAAGAACAGATAGTAGTGATGATGAGCTCAAAAATAAACAGACTGAATTACATCAAGCTTAAAAAGTTTCTGCATGGACTAGGAAATAACTAACATATGGCTATTTAAAAATACTTGGATTGACAGGACTTAGTGGTGGTGAATGCTATTCAGGTGCCAGACTTCTTAATAAAGTCTAGATATGAAACAGAACACATCAGGACAATGAATTTTGGAGATAAATGAGAAGGCTTCATCTCTAAGTTCTTCAATTTATTAGTTGATCTTGGGGAAATTATTTACTTCCTAAGCCTTTTTTCTGTTTCTGGTAAAATTTAATAGGACTTCTGAAAAAATTTAAGAAAAAATACTATGTTTGGCACACCTTTTCATTTCTACTATGCCCTAAGTTCATTTTTCTTGTAATACTTTGAAGGATGTACCCACTATGTACTAATACACAGTACTTTTTATTTGCCATTGTCCTCTCTTTTTTTTATTTTTTTTAATATTTTATTTATTCATTTTTCAAGCAGAGAGAGAGAGAGAGAGAGGGAGAGAGAGAAAACCAGGGCCACCACCTTGTGGGTCTGGCTTATGTGGGTCCTGGGGAACTGAACCCAGGGCCTTAGGCACTAGAGGCAAGTGCCTTAACCGCTGAGCCATCTCTCCAGCCCTGTCCTCTCTTATAGTAATAACTTCACTAGACATACATGCCTTCCAAATTATAGTCGGTACCTACATGCCAAATGTTCTGAAACAATATTGGAGATATCTTCCTTCTCCAGCCCTTAATCACAGTGTTCTCAGTGTCAAAGCCAATGTCATATATGTTAGATGTTTTCACATGAGCATTCCACTTCTAAATACCCAATCCTACTGCCATTAGGATATTTCATGCTAATGGTAGAGTTAAATGTTCTGTGAATAGTTTGCGTGGGAAGAGAGGGTAGCCCGGGAGAGATGAAGTAGGAGGGAAGGAGAGAGGAAAGGGTAAATCTGAGGGAGAAACAGAGGCAACCCATAGCCTCTAGGCAGAAATCAAGATGTGAGAAATGTAATTAACTGACCTATGTCTGTTAAGAGTCTGGGGACAAAGGAACTCCCGGGTGTTGAAATGGGGTGAGGATCTAGTTGTTTGGTTGGATGGAAAAGCTGTTTCATTTATCAGAATTCTGGTTTCATTTCCTCTCTGGGTCCTTCAATTTTGAACCCTTGAGGTCAAGAATGAGGCAGTGCTTCTGGGCTCTATCCCAGTCTTTGGAAGAGCACACCAGATTCACAAGAAGGAAACTGATTTTGTTCTGATAAGACCTAGGACTGAGCTTTGTCAGAAATAGCTTTACTACTTGAAAGGAAAACAAAAATCTGTTCCAGAAAATATGATTTTCAGCAAAATTTTGTAGTTCTCCCATGACAGAAAATAAGATGTGTTATCATCACCATCATATAATTCCCATTACATCACCACCCTGGACACAACCTGCAACCTTGGAATTATGCCAAGGGCAGTTATCCACCCTGCAGTTCGGGGGTCCCAGTCCGGGGCTCTGCAGTCCTCTTTCTGCCTGGAAAGGAGACCCCAGGATCACATGGGGGGGGTGTGCACTTCTCTGTTTCCAATGGCCTCAGTGGACTGCAGGGTCCCAGAGTGATGACCCCGTTTTACCCAACAAATGGGGTATGGCTGTCCAATTTCGCTGGGGCACTCCAAAATGTTGTAGAAATATCCGGTAATAGACAAAGCCTTTGCAGCAAGAGGAGAGGGGAGTTTAATTTTCACCCGGGCCCGGGGGTCCAAGCCTAAATGAAGCATTGGCCCCAAACCCCAGTTACAAAGATATTTTATAGTCCGTACAGAGTAGGGTATGTGACATTATGCAAATTACCATTATCTAGTAGTTCACACATTTACAATTACAATAGGTCTCAGGAAATTCAGATATACTCCCCAGGTATCCTCTGGCCTTGTCTCTTCCTTATCTCACAGAACTTCAGAGCCCTGACAGTTTCCCACTTCATTCAAGGAGATTAGCCATCTGGCAGACAAACATCAGTAGGATGTAACAGTGAATACGGGGGAGGGGGGCAGTGAGCTCACGCTTATTTTGCTACAATATCTGTTTTTTAAATTTTTAGTTTTTTTCAAGGCAGGATCTCACTCAACCTCAGGATGACCTGGAACTCACTCTGTAGCCCAGGCTTGCCTGGAGCTCTTGGCAATTCTCCTACCTAGGCCCTCCTAGTGCTGGGATTACACCAGGCTTAACTTCTCCAGAGGGTATGCACCTAGAGAGAGAAGGGAATTATTAGGCATAAGGACTCACTTGGTTGTGGAGACTAAAAAGTCCTATCATAGGCCATCTGAGAGATGGAGAAGCCAAGATGACAGCAGCTCAGGACAAGCCCAAATGCCTGAGAACCAGGAAAGCAGATGGTTCCAGAGCCTGGGAGGGCAACTTGAGCCCAGAGTCAGGGACTAAAGAACCTGAGTTCTGATGTCCCAGGGCAGGAGAGGAAAGATGACTCAACTCTAAAGGAGTGCATGAATTCGCCCATCCGCTGCCATTTTGTTTCCTTCCCCCAGCTGACTGGATGGTGCCCACTCTTACAGAGTACAGATTTTCCTCATCCAGTCCCTTAGCTCAAAGGTGAGGCTTGCTCATAAACACCCTAGGATATATCCCTGAGGTAGCCCATTCTGTCATCGTAAAAGCTAAACTGCCTGGGTTTCCCTTTCAATAGAAGAGATACAGGTCCTGTGCCTGCTGGAAATTGCCAAGGTATCTCTTAACCCAGTTAAGTCGATGCCCAAAATCAGCCTTCATGGGAGTGTCAGTCAATAACCTTTATTTGTTTGTTTGTTTGTTTGTTTATTTATTTATTTGCAAGCAGAAAGAGATAGAGAGAAGAAAGACAGAGGGAATGGGTGTACCAGGGCTCCCAGCTGCAAACAAACTCCAGGTGCATGCACCGCTCTGTGCACCCGGCTTGACATGGGTGCTGGGGGATCAAACTCAGGTGGTCAGGCTTTACAGTCAAGTGCCTTAACTGTTAAGCCATCTCTCCAGCCCCCGTTTTTGTTGTTGTTGTTGCTACTTGTTTGTTTTTAAGTTTTTAATGCTCTGAAAGAGCTAGAACAGATACACCCCACTCCCATCCCACTCCAGCACTGGCCTGATAGGCTCTTCTGGGTTAGGAAACATTTCTCCCTTCCTATTGCATTAGTTTCTCAGGACATGGTATCATTATTGAATTGAGCTCTCTCAATGCCCAAGTTGGAAGAATAGAAGGAGGGAAGGAAGGAGGGAGAGAGAGGAGGACAATTAGAGAGGGAGAGAATCAATACATCTATATACCAGTGTCTATGGTAATGACAGATTGCACACAAATGAAAAATTGATTAGTTCACAAATTACACATAAAAGGCCCGCAGTTTGGCAGACAAATTTATCTCAAATTCCTCAGTTCTGCTGAATATATTGCCCTTTTAGAATAATAAGGACTGCACACATCTGCAAAATCTTTGTTTCTTTGATGGAATTTTCAGCTGGAGACACAGCTTGCCTTTGCTAGGATAACTATCACCCCACCTGCACCAATGTCTGGGCTTCGTTATCCAGCCAGCAGCCAGCACGTCTCATCGAAAGATGTGTTACAGGGTTTTTGGAGTGGTGGAGTTAGATGCTGCAGGTCATAGTTATGTTCTATAAATAATTATTGTGACTACTAAACTTTTTTAATATTTGACTTATCTATTTGAGAGAGTGAAAGAGAAAAAGAGAGAGCAGAATAGGAGTGCCAGGGCCTCCAGCCACTGAAAAGGAACTCCAGACACATGGGCTTTATGTGGGTCCTGGGGAACTGAACTCCAGGGCTTCTGCTTTACAGGCAAGTATCTTAACCACTGAGCCATCTCTCCAGCCCTGTTAAAACTTTTTAAAAGAAAAACTGCAGGTAGGTGCTACTGTGCCATGTTTCTTATTCATTTAGTTTTTGTAGTGCTAAAGGTCCAGGGCCTTATACATGATAAGCAAGCACTATACCATAAGCAACATATTCAGTACTAGTTCTTAAGAAAAGAAAATACTCAGGATAATGTGACCCTATCTTTATAAAAATCTATACAGTCCATATTACTATTATACTACATTATAAGACTACATAACAAGTTCAACATTATCTGTGAGTAATAAAATTAAGGATGAATTTTACTTCCTTTTATATTTTAATCTGTATTTTATTGTATGCTGCTTTTATAATTAATATGTGTTTTTTAGAAGATCTAATTTAGCCTTGCATTTTGGTGCATACCTATAATCCCAACACTCGGGAGGCTGTTGCAGGAGGATTTCTGCAAGTTTGAGGCCAGCCTGGTTTATATCAAAAGTTCCAGGCAGAGCTGGAGAAGTAGCTCAATGGTTACAGTGCTTACCTGCAGAGCCTAACAATCAGGGTTCAAATCCCCAGTTCTCACATAAAGCCAGATGCACAGAGTGGTGCATGCATCTGGACTTTGTTTGCAGCAGCTGGAGCCCCTGGTGTGCCCATTCTCTCTGTCTCTCTCTTCTCTCTCTCTCTCTTCTCTCTCTCTCTCTCTCTCTCTCTCTCTCTCTCTCTCTCTCTCTCTCTTTCTCTCTCTCTCCTTGCAAATAAATAAATAAAATTTAAAATCACTTTTTAAAAAGTTCCAGGCCAAACAGGGCTACAGAGTCGAGACCCTGTCTCAATGAAACTCAATAATAATAATAGTAATAATAATAAGCAAATAGGAAAACTAATAATTAAAAGGTACATATGTAAATTGTCAATTCTCTTCTGGGATTCAAAGATTTGTCCACTGTGTCTCTCAGGATAAACAAAAATTATAGCACTACTTTATAGTTGAAAATATGAGAATCTCAGCAAGCAACTCTGAAATGTCTCCAGAACAACACATAAAATGAAAGCCATCAATTTGGTCCCAGGCGCTTTTTCAAATGATAAATAGGAAACACTATAACCTACATTACAGCTTTCTGTCTCAGTATTTATTAAATGCAACTGTTTGACGCATTTCCATAAAAATGAACTGCTTGGGCTAGAGAGATGGCTCAGTGGGTAGGACTGCTTCCCATGCAAGTATGTAAGCAGCTGCAGGTGGCTAGGCATGTCTGTGACCCCATTCCTGTGAGGAGCTCACTCCAAACACTCAGTAGGGCTCTCAGTTAATGACAAGCTCTGGAATCAGTGAAAGGCTCCAAATACACAAATGAGTGATGGAAAGGACGCTCCTGACATTCTGCCCTAGCCTCTGCCCGTGCACTAGGCATGGGCATCTGTATACACATGTGCAAATACCACAGACAAACCACACACTCTACACATACCTTCACAAAATGTAACTTCTTAATCAACTGTTTGAAAACTATATGCTGTATACACTTTTTAAACAATTTTTAAAATATATTTTATTTACTTTAGAGAGACAAAGAGAAAGAGTATGGGTGTTCCAGGGCCTCCTGCCACTGCAGAAGATCTCCAGATGTGCCTGGAAATCAAACCTAGGCCAGCAAGCTTTGCAAAGCAAGCATCTTTAACCACTGAGTCATCTTTCCAGCCCTGCTGCATACTTATGTAATAATAATTTCATGTTGCATGTTTAAGAAATGTCAAAATAGGGTAATGGAGATAGACACCAAGGATACTTAAGATAGCCCAAAGCAGAAACCCAGAGACTCTTAAGAGCTCAACAGTAAAGTAGACTTTAAACTACCATGGCTCAGGGAATTTTGCAGAAGAGGGGGCAGAAAGAATGTAAGAGCCATGGTGGGGGGGAATATCCAGAGGCATATCTCAGTCTCCTAGGGGAAATTCCCACTCCCAGAAAGCTACCGAGAGGGTACCCCCATTAGGAGCTAGCCAAAATAGCAATGTTGTCTCATTTAACCTATATTGATCTCACTCTCCAAGGGAGATTCTGTTTGTATTTTTCATAAGGCATTGAGAAAGCCGGGGACAACCCAATTCCACCAACAAAACATGATGATGGCTGACATCCTGGCAGGAGACAAACCACACCTAGCCTTCACACAGGGCCCAAATGAAACCTATGAGAAAGTGACAAGACAAACAGGAGACCAATCACCACAAGACTGATAGCCCATGAAAGATCAATGGAGACAGACACCAAAGATACCCAACACAGCCCAGGGCAAAGTCCAGAGATACTTAAGATCTCAACAACAAAGCAGAATCAAAACTCACCCACTATGACTCAGGAAACTGAATGGAAGAGGGGGCAGAAAGATTGTAAGAGCCATGGTGGAGGAGAATATCCAGAGACATTGCCCTCCTCGGCAACAATACTCAAGGGGGAAGGAAAAAAACAACAAAAAACTGGCTACCTCCGGTGCAGTTCATACCCCCTATTCTATGGACAGATTCAGAATATGCACTGAGGAAGGACCCCAGTGAGTAGGGGACAGAGAGGAGGGAAACAGGGACACCTTCACAAGATTTGCTCATACAATGTATAAACTTATAATAAAGATATTTTTAAAAATATATAAATAAAAACCTGGCTACTGCTTGCACAATTCATAGCCCTCCATACCATGGAGAGTTCCAGCAATCCCACTGAGGAGGGCCCTCAATGGATTGGGGGTAGGGAGGAGGGAAATTGGGGTACCAACACAAGACTTGCTCATATAGTGTTTCTACTTATATTCAAAAAAGAAGAAATGTCAAAATAGGGAAGCAGCCCATGTTGAAATATAAGCTCTGACTGAATCCCAGTGTAGCTCAGAATGCTCTTTCCAATACCCTCACATTCAACTGATGGACAAAAATCAAAAGAGGGAGGAAAAGAGCTAACTGCAAGATGACAAAGCTTATAAATGGAAACAACCTGCAGTTAAAGAGCAAGAACACAATGCCAGTACTTGGCGTGAAATAACTAAAAAGGGAATAGCAATAAAGAACCAATCGTTTTTAGAAATCTGAGCAATCACATTGCATAAAAAGATAGTTTAGGTTTGGAGAGAAGGCACTCACCTGCAAAGCCTAATGACCTGAGTGGGATAACCCACTACCCACGTAAAGCCTGATGCACAAAGCAGTGGCTGGAGGCCCTGGTGCACCCATTCTCTGTCTGTCTCTCTCTCTCTCTCTCTCTCTCTCTCTCTGCTTACAAATAAATGAATGAATGAATGAATGAATGAATGAATAAAATATTTTTAAAAAGACAAAGTTTAGCAAAACCCTTCTCAATGTATTCTAGGAAAATATATAGCAAATCGGTCTACCATAAAAATATAGTATGGTTAAGTTCACTTCCTGCAAAAGCATGCGGACCTGAGGAGGCCTGAGACTACAGAGTTTGAATCTCCAGATCTCAGATAAAACAGCTGGCTGTGGTCATGGGCAACTGTAACCCCAGTACCACAGAGGAGCAGAGACCCAAGAATTGTCAGAGGCCTGCAACTCCAGGATCAATAAAAAGACAGGCAAGGTTCAAAACTAGACCCTTTGAAAGAGCGATGGACCAGCACCATCTGAGGTTCCACTGCGGCCACCACACACAAGCAACCGAAGCGTGTTTTGGGGCACAAGGACACATACATATGCATATACCACACACGCACGCACATACACGCACACACACACCAATAAAAGGTAAAAACTGGGATAACAAACAGTGAAAGTATGGAAATGCAGAGAAAAGAGAATTGTAAGAGAAACACCCACAAGAAAAGCATGTGGCTCCTTTTAAACAGGCTAGAAGGTATAATCAATTCTCTTTCTAACCATCATCTGATTAAATGATTAAAGAGCTAAAGATGTCCAGATACTAAAAGCTTCCCTGGCCTAAGATTAATGTGCACCCTTAGCAGAAAAAGAAAAAAGACCAGTTCTAAAGGAAACCAGCAGAGGCTGGAGTGCATAAAGTTTTGTTACCACCTAAGCAAAGTAGAAAAACACTTCAGCAAAAGCTTTGCTGTTCTGTGGTGCAAATGAGAGGCTACACTTTCTCTCCAGAAAACAGGGCCATTAATCCAGGGCCACCAGTCATGCAAAGTGCACTGTGCCTCCATGTCCCTGGTGTCCTGATGGCGAGCAAGGCAAGTAAATGCTCTCCTGACAGAAGAGGACAGTAGTAGGCAGTCCCTTCAAGGTCATGAGCTACAAAGGGATGTGTTTTCTGCTCACCAGACCAAAATGTCATCATAAAAATCAACACGCGACTCTTTGTCTGTGAAAAAGTATGTTGTATTCTTTTTCCTCAAAATTGTTCAACCAATTCCCTGTCTCATTAGCTGGCTTTGGCTTGAGATGCAACTAGACTGAGAGGTAACCACAGGGTCAATTGTGGGAAGGGGGCTAGAGAGATGGTTCAGAAGTTAAGGCCTTGCTTGCGATGCCTCACGGCCTGGGTTCAATTCCCCAGAACCCAAATAAAGTCAGATGCCCAAAGTGGCACATGTATCTGGCATCAAGAGATGTACCAATGGTGTACCAATTTTTTTTTCTCTCTCTCTATCTCTATCTATCTATCTCTATCTCTATCTCTCTTTCTCCCTCCCTCCCTCCCTCTCTCCACCCCTCTCCCTCACTTTCTCCCCTTATAAATAAATTTTAAAATATAATAGTGAGGTTAGTTTTATCCTTCAGCAACTAGCTGAAGAGAAGCAACAGCGCCACCAAGTCCCACCAGTGGTCTCAATATGCCACCATTAAAGTCACTCCTGAATTTAAGTCACCGTACTTCTTAGGTGACCATCTTCACTGCATGTAAGAAACAGCTGAACAACTTCTCAGTTGAGATCACATCCCACTGCAAGTAACTTACCTGGGAGAACACATACTTCACATCTTAGGTTCTCACATCTCTGTCTCATCAAGAAGACCCGGTTCCTTTTATAGAGTTGTTCTAGATATACAGCTTCCTTCCTCAGAGTCACACAATGGCCCTGCAAGTTCTATTTGCTATTCAAAAGCTGAGTGACAACAATCCCTCATAACTTCAGAGACCTACCTCTCTTTTTTCCCCCTCAGTATCCTCCTCCTATCTCAGGCTCCCTAGTGTTCACACATACATCACTCTGCCTAGTTCTGTCTTTTAAAAGACTTCTCTTGCATTCTTCCCGGGCAAGATTAAGACTGACTTCAATGCTAACATTACTGCCTGTATTAATTTTTAGTTGCAGACTTGGGATATATTATTCTTCTAATCTGCAATGACTACTTCCTGAAAAGTCACAGCAGGATTTGAACCCACATTGCTGGGACCGAGAAGAAAGTTCAGAGACAGTGTTCCTAGACCCTCTCTCACATGGACTGTGGAAATGGGACCAGGCCTTTAGTGAAACAGCTCTTGCTCTCCCAGGAACTGAGCTAGAAAAGAAGAGGCAATGACAAATTCAACATAGTTCCTGAAGTTACAAAGCTTACCATTATGGGGTTATAAGCCAGCTTTCCCTTGCCAGTGTTTGGCACACCTTCCTGCCGCTGTTTGCAGTGCTACCATATTTGCAGCCTACCATATTTTGACAAAATAGTTATTATATATATTTTATAAAGTACTAGGAGAAAGGAGTTAAGAAGTTATCACCACAAAGAAGTGAACAATATTTAAGAACATGGAAAT
The DNA here is from genome assembly GCA_004024765.1 of Zapus hudsonius. Lineage (NCBI taxonomy): Eukaryota > Metazoa > Chordata > Mammalia > Rodentia > Dipodidae > Zapus > Zapus hudsonius. Next base: position 336 of record PVHP010033189.1, on the reverse strand, counting down.
ACTAATAGCTCAACTTAATCACTACATATTTTATTCATGCATGAAGTTATCACACTGTATCCATACACGTGTACAATTGTGATGTATCCATTAAAAAATAGTATTATGGCAGGTGTGGTGGTACACACCTTTAATCCCAGCACTCGGGAGGCAGAGGTAGGAGGACTGCCGTGAGTTCAAGGCCAGCCTGAGAGTGAATTCCAGGTCAGCCTAGGCTAGTGTTGCAGTCAGCTTTCTAGTTGCTGCGCAGAAAGAACCCAAGCAAAAGTGGCTTGTGGAGGAATGGGTTTATTTGGCTTACGGACTCGAGGGGAGACTCCATCCGGGCAGGGAAAA
>PVHP010033188.1:0-19802 GCA_004024765.1 Zapus hudsonius | reverse complement strand
CCTTCCTTCCTTCCTTCCTTCCTTCCTTCCTTCCTTCCTTCCTTCCTTTTTTTTTTTTTTTGAGGCAGTGTCTCCCTCTAGCCTGAGCTGTCCTCAATCTTGGATGATCCTTCTACCTCAGTCTCATGTGTGCAGGGACTAAAGTCTGAGCCACCATGCTCAGCTCTGCTGCTTTTCCTTTATCCCTGTCACCCTGACTCCAAGCACATGTACTGTGTGTGAGTGAGTGTGTGTGTGTGTGTGTGTGTGTGTGTGTGTAATTTATCTTTAGTAGGCTTTCTTTATACCAAATCAGAAAAATAAAATTTTAGAAAGATCCTTGCCCTTAATTAAATGGAAAAAATAAAAAAGGCCACATATCAGAACTGGGCAAGGTTTTGTGTATCATTCTAACTATTCAGAAACAATGAGCTTGAAAAATCTTTGATAAAATCACTTGTTATTTTGGGAATGAAGAACATCTTATATTGTCACTGCTTTTATAAAACAAGTCATTCCTGGCCATTTTATTCATTAGTATAGAAAGTAAGAGAACGCCAATCCTAGTATGTGAGATTGGCTTATTCTAGCATTTCTTAATCAGAACCAAGAGTTCTGTTAGAAATTAAATGTGCTCAAAAGAATAAGGCACCATTCTAATTCATGGAGGTAGCCATTTGCTATGAAATAATTTTGGTATGTGTGTGTTCTAATAAGGCATTAGAGTTCAAGTTGAGGAGCCAGAATTGTTGAGTGATATTTTAGCTCACTGCCAAAGGAATACACAATGGAACCTCTGAAAATTTTTTAATTTTGACATACTATACTTTACAGGAAAATTTTAATTATAGTACAAAGAATTACCATATACCATTTTGTCCACATTGCCCCAAAGTGTTAATATTTGCTTTATGCTTCTTTCTCTCTGTGTCCATCTACAGTATTTACATTTAGATATAGATATTTTGTTATTCTTCCTTCATACTTCATTGTGTGTTTGCTATAACTAGAGGCATTTTCTTAATTACAGTGCAGTTGTCTGAATCAGGATGTTAAGATGGAGATCATGGTCATGGTCATCCAGGTTTTGCCAGCTGCTTAAAAATCCCTTTTGCAAAGGAAAGTTCAAGGATATGAAGTTCATTCAGTTGTCTTGTTTCTTAAGTGTCCTTTAATGTGGAGTTGTTTCCAAGTCTTTTTATTTCATTACATTAACTTTTTTTTGTGTGTAGCATTCAGTCCAATTATTTATTCCTGCTTGAATCCATTATTATTATTACCACCACTACTACCACCACCACTGCCACCAAATGGTCATTTTTCCAATTTTTATCATTCCTTATACATTTGTCATTTGCAGTTTTATAGTGAGGGAAAGATTTTCCAAGACCCCCATTTTTGATCTGGTTATTTATAACTAGATTTATAGATTATTTTCTTCAGTAGTTTATAACTTTTTGGTATTTATTTATCTTGATGTTCATGTTATTTCAGATTTGGCTACAGAAGTCCCATTCAAGCTAGTTCCTATGTCCTTTTGTCATGTCTTCTTTTCATTTCTCTGAGTACTTTCTTGTTTTGTAGCACAAGCTCATACTGTACTTGCCTTGTTTCAGATGGTTGTGTCTTTAGAGAGCTCTGGCTGCTTTTTGTGTGTAATATTATTATGAACAATGGATGCTAACTGTGCTGTTACTGGAGTGTTCCTATTGATAGTCTCTGTCAGCAGAGTTAGTAGGAAGATGTAGGTAACATCCATTCTTCCATCAATCCTGCACTTATGATGAGATTACGTTCTGATAAATTCATAGCAAGTTGAAAATGCATGTACTACCCCTAACCTATTAAGCACTGGAACATAGCGACACAGCACACTGTGGAGTATTGGGTTATTTACACTTGTGAGCTCATCATCAGAGAGAATCATCCCACATGTGGAAAGCCAGAAAAATATCAAAATTTAGAAGTTGGCATATAGTTTCTACTAAATGCATATTGCTTTCATGCCATTGTGAAGTAAAACAATTGTAAATTCAACCATCGTTAATTCAGAGACTGTCAGTATTTATCTAAATTAAAGCTCATGAGTTCAAGTTTCAATTCATATCAGTGCAAAATGTTTTATTCATATTTCTCCCCTTTCCATATTTGTATGTGAATAGCAAGAAATCTTGCTGCTATCATGTAGAGTATATTCAATTAGCTGTTTAGTCCTAAACTGTACAGAATATAGTTTTAGAATTGCTGACCCAGGCCTCTGAAAAAGACTACTAACCCAGTTTTGATACTGGCTTTCAGGGTTTTTGGTTTGTTTGTTTGTTTTCATTCTGGAGGGCCCAAACATATTGTTCAACAGTTAGTTTATTAGTTCTTTCCCCCCAAACCTCAGACTTTTAGAGAGGTTATGTTATCATTTGGTTTATTTGATTATTAATATTTAGTTTTTCCTCTTCAAGATAAGGCACATTCTCACTGCCAAATCTTTCTCTTAGCTAGAGATTGAACAGCCTTATAAAGAATGAGAGACATGTTTATTTATTGATTATGTCAAGGTGTTAAGCAGAAGTCAGTGATGGAATCATAAGCCACACAAGAACCACCTGACTTGACCATTTCTCCCTATTCCTGGGTCATTCACAACTCAGCCATTCTGTGGATGTGAGCCCTTGACAGTGCCTCCTAAGATGTCTTCTTCCATTCTTCCTGCAGTTCTGGAGTGTCACCTCTTTTGCACTTAAGAAACCAGAATCCAGCTTTTGTCTTTGGTCCGCCAAGCTCCTGTCATATACTGGATAATATCTTTAGATAGTGTCTTTAGTCCCAGAACACTGATCATGGACATTCAATCTTGCAGCATTGTTGCCTTGGTTGCTGGACTCCTAGCTAGTCTTTTTCCTTAGCTTTACTTGGATGCTTTGTTCTTTCTAACAGCTCTCTTACAATAATTCTGACCTGGCTGTCTCCTCTTTCCTCTCTGGGATGGCTTCTGCATTCCCCTTCCTCTGCCCCACTTAATCTCAATCCTTCATCTTCTACACATTCTTTTCATTTCTCTTTCCTTTGTGTGTGTTTGTGTGTGTGTGTATGTGTGTGTGTGTAACTGATCAGTGTTAGTCAGTTAGAAGGTTACACTATTCTGAATCTTGCCTACAGCTTGTTGAAAAATAGATAAGAGAAAATTTTTCCCATCTTCCCAGATGCTGTGCCAACGTCTATGCATAAAAACAAGTGATTGACAACCACCAGGAAATTTTAGAATGATTTTGATGTTCATTCTTCTCAGTGTTGCTTCCTCCTCTATTTCTCTGTTTCCTCCGCCCCTTCTCCTTTTAGCTCTTACAACTTTTCAGCATTTCTGTGTATGCCTTCTTTAGCAAATAATGGGTCCTAAAATCTTTACTTCCATTTCTACTATCTTTATGTGTTGATGGGTTTACACCAGTGGGATGACGCTTTGTTGATAACCAACTAATTTTCTATATCATCTTTTTGAATGTTCAGTCTGGGACTAAAGGATTTGTGTCTTCTGATATATAAAGAAGGTAAGGCTCAGCTTCTGTCAGTATTCCAAGAAGTCATTCCCCTGGGAACAAAGCAAAAAGCCAGTCCCACTGCCTACCCTTTCTTACAGGGAGTGGTGAACTCTTCCCTTAGACAGTTAGTATGCTCCTTAGAAAGTAGTGACGTTGTGTGCACGCCATTATTTTTAGAATTCTCTTTCTTAGATGTGCCAAACACTCTCGACCAGTGTTCTATACATCATTTAATCAGCATTTCTAGTCACAGTGAGCATGAGAGGGAGAAAATCTACATGGTGGGGCAGCTTAATGTACAGGTGCACAATAAAGGCACTGGCTGTCAGTTACAGAGCCTTGGGAGGAAGATGCACAGTGCAGTTAATGATTGGTACTCACTGAGACCAGAATACTAGGACTTGGCCTGAAGAGAGGTCCTCAAGGGATGGGCTTCCAGTTCAGGGACCCCTAGACTCATGCAAATTATAAGGTTTCTATGTATATATCTTCCCCTGTATTCATTCTCTGTCTCCCTTACTTCTCTCCCTCCTCCCCCCCCTCCCCTGCCCTCTTTTTACTGCCTCCTCTCTCCTATAGTCTTCTTTGGAAGAAAATACTTGGAAGAGAATCCTTGGGAGTCTCAAAAAGATCTTGCATATGTAATCATCTTCCAGAATGAAGGACCACTGCCCTAGACTTTCAAGCTTTTAAAAAATATGTATTTCTTTGCATGCGGGGGAGGGGAGAGATAGAGAGAATGGGTGCACCAGGGCCTCCTGCCACTGTATACAAACTCCAGATGCATGTACCACTTTGTGCATCTGGCTTTACATAGGTACTGGGGAATCAAACCCAGGTCATTAGGCACCACAGGCAAGCGCCTTAACCACTGAACCATCTCTCTAGCCCCAAACATTAAAAAAAATTATGAGTCTGCATTGTAAGCTAGAGACATATGCACATGTGTGCGCACACACAAGTATGCAAACAAATACACGTCTCTAATCTCAGCAGAGGCTAAGACAGGAGGGTCATGAATTCTAGGCCAACCTGAGCTACTCAATAAGACCTGACTCAAACCAAACAAAGCAAAGCAAATAAACAAAAGAACCAAATTAGGGCTGGAGAGATGGCTCAGCGGTTAAGGCACTTGCCTCCAGTGCCTAAAGCCCTGGGTTCAATTCCCCAGGACCCACATATGCCAGACCCACAAGGTGGTGGCCCTGGTGCGCTCTCTCTCTCTCTCTCTCTCTCTCTCTCTCTCTCTCTCTCTCTGAATCTCTGCTTGAAAATGAATAAATAAAATATTAAAAAAAAGAAAGTGAATCAATAAAATATTTAAAAAAAAAACCAAATTAAAACAAAACAACACAAATTTATATTATTAAGTAATTGAAAGCACTTGAGTAAAAAAGAGATACATTTTACAATATATGATATACACTGACATTTACTGTGTACCGTTAATTCCTTTCTACTCATTTTGGGGAGGGATGCTAGTTGTAAAATGATAATTGTTTTAGCTCCATTAGTGACCTGTATCCCATAATTTGAAACACATTACTTTAAGAACATTAGTTCCTAAGGTTTTTTTTGCTCTGCATAAAATTACCTAGGATGCTGATTTAAAAGGCAGATTTCTGGGCTTTCCTCCACTTCTTGTGAATTGGAAGCTCTGGCAGAGAAACATAGGAACCCACATTTCAAAACAGGCCCTTCCGGTGACTCTGACACAAGACGATTTGGAGGCACAGAGAGAAGTTGCTCTTATGAACTTGGAAGACTGGCTGCTTCAGGCTTCAGGCACATGTTTATTTAGAAATGGTAGATAGTGGGGGGGGATAATCCAATTCCAGACAGAGACTTTTTCATTGCAGAATGGCCCCAATCATCCACGTGGTCCCCTGGATCTTACGATTCCTTGATAGCTCTGTTTGTAAAATGCCTAATGGTCCTTATTACAGCAGAAAAGAGGCTAACCGAGGCCATGGAATAGAGTGAAGGAACTGAAGGGTCATTTTCCAGAGTGGCTGGGTGTGGCACAACCCTCCAGTAGGTGCCCAGAGCCAGTCCCAAATTAGAATGGGTGGGATTCAAAACTGTGTTTCCTCTTCACTTGCCTTTCATGTATAACCACATATAGTGTGTCAACATGTTTTCCGGCGCCACTGGGCACAAGCAGCTTTGCTCCCTGTGGGTTCGTGGACCCTTAGTATTCCTGTTTCATGTTGTCTTAGAATAGCTCTGTGCTTGGAGGAGCTGAGCATTGTCCATTAACTCTTTCAGCACCAGGTCTTTAATTGCACTAAGGGCTTTCTGGGTGAGGTGTAGCAACTACCATAAGGAAATAGTTGCAAATCAGGAACACTGGATTCTTGTGTTGTTCCGCCACTATCAGTGTGACTTCAGGAGCCTTGTATCTCATTTTCCTTACATGGAAAATGAGGGGTTTGGTCTAAACCACCTTCTTTTCCCTCTGAAATTCTGTGATTTAATTTTTGTACCCTTTGGCTTTTCTCTTTACACTTTAAATTCTTCCTTTCAAGTCTCAGTAAGGTTGGGGACAACAGTCTTTACTGAGTTTAGAAATTTTCATAAAACCAGATAATAAGTTAATAGCAGCAAAACATATTACTACTTAGTGTAACAACACAAAAATTATCAATATATTCATTGTAAAATACTTAAAATTTTTGAGATGTATTTGTTCGGCCACTTTGTGGCTGTAAATCCATTGTGTGGGCCGTCAAGCAATAATAATAGTTGTTAAAATAATAAGTGATGATGATACTGACTTACTGTTGTAGAACACTTCCTGTCTGTAAAGCTTTTATAAGAAGATCACCTTTTTTGACTTTATCTTCTCAAAAGTCAGATGAGTTAAGCAGGTCCGGTCTGATGCCTTCATTTTTATTGTTAAACAGATAAAGAAATTTTGAAGCCCAGGGTACATTTGTGACTTATTCAAAATAATTTGGCTATCAAGTGGCTGAGTTGAATCTAGTCTTAGGATGCTTACTACAGAGTCTCTTTGCTGGGTTAGAGCCATTAGTCATCCAAATTCCTTAAGGTCTTGAACTCAAAATTTGACCTACTAACCTGGAACTGACTAAGGCATCCTTACATCACCCAGCACTTTAGAGCTTTTTCAATAAAGTATCTGCCTGGCTAATAATAGGCTGTAGTTGAGAGCACACAAACCAACAGGGATACAGATTTGGTCACCAAGCAGCCACCCGGAGAGTGAGCATGAAATGCGTGCTAGAGCAGCTGATGAGCTAGTTAGTTGTTGGGAGGTTGACGATATTAACCGTTCATTAAGTGAACCAATTATAGTCCTACTCTGCTCTACATTTACAGGATTTCTGTGGCTCTCGCATCTGGTATTAGTGAGGCCTGGTTCTTGGAGACAGTATTCATTGAGTATTTTAAAATATACCCTGACTTCAAGAGACTTCCTTTTAAAGGCAAGATAAATATCAAAATAACACTTAAAAACTGATGACACATGCATCTGCCCTAAAGATTGTGTGGACTTTGTTCCATGTATTTAGTTTCACTATATTTTTCTCATTGTTTTCATGAACCATGTAATATAGTTCCTTGTCCCAGGAACAGGTATTCTGATGGGGAAGTAATACCTTTCTTACCATTGAGCTGTTGCGACTTGGCATACTTAAGTACTGATTGCCAGCCAGAAGGAGTTACTGGCTGTAGATCAAACTTCTCCACTTGTGCCTGGTGCCAGGGGATTTGCCTGCTCCTAAGGGGAGGGGGTGTTTATTACTCTGAAATAAGTGTGTAGATTTCTGAGTGATGTCATTTCATTCTGGCATAGCCAGGTATTATTTATTTTTAGAATGAATTACCAGGGGTGAGCCAGACTGTCTGCCTCAGTCATCTTCCAAGGTTTTATTTATTTTAAAAATCTGCTAACAAATCTGCATGTTTTTTTTCTCTGTATGTTTGTCATGTGCTATAATTACTTATGGGGTTTCTGGTGACATTTTAATTAACTGGGGAAGAAGAAAACTGAAGATATAATTGTAGAGTTGTTCACAGGTTTTTCTATGGAACATGTGAATCGAATTGTCGATGTACTATGGATGGTTATACATTCTTTTTAAATGGAGAAGCTGTATGATTGTTCTGTTCCTTTGTCATTTATCACACCTTTGTTATATCTTTCTTGTGTTGTTTTAGTTTTGTTGACTGAGTTAGTTATGTGATCACTATCATTTTGTTTTATTTTGCTTTTTTGAGATAGAATCTCACTATATAATCCTGGCTGACCTTGAACTCAAAGCATTTCTTCTGCCTCCTAAATTCAGAGATTACATACATGAGCCACCATTCCCAGTGCTGATCACAGCCTATTTGGATGGGCCTTATAGGGAGGTATAGATTTAATACTCAAGTGAATTTCTATGAACCATAGGGGATTAAGTGCATAATCCATGTTCTCCAGCATTTAAGAGTGTACCTAGAGTATACAAGGAGAGTTAAGTAGATTCTTTGCCTTATAGTTCTGAGCTTGCTAATATAAAACCATGAAGTAAATAAAGAGAAACTCCCAGGTCTGCAAAAGCCATAGAGAGGGTGCTGTGGGCAGACCGATCTTCTCAGTCAGCAGAGTGATGGTTTCACAGTGGGTACATCCATGTCAGCTTATACACAAATACCTAAACCATGATAAGATGTGGGGTGCAGCCTATGGGCGGTTTAGAAGGAAAACCATGTCTTGAATCTAAGAAGTCTGCAAACATGGGTGAAACAAAAAAACCAAAATGTTGATTCTTTTATCCATAGTCCACAGTGAGGTGCCTGGTGCATGGTAGGTGCTCAATTAATTGTTGTTGAGTGAAGGGACCAGGGGCTCTATGAGGATCCAGAAATAAGATGTCAGAAATCTAGGCAAGAACTTAGGGTGCAGAGATTCAGATGTCACATCAACACTGCCATGTTTTCATGGGTCTGTCTCAAGGGTGGGAAGGACCTGCATTCCACCTGGAACTGCTGAGCAGTTGAAGGAAAGGCAGAATCTCTCACTTGGCAAATTAATGGCAACATTTCTAGTTTGAGTCTGTATTGGCTCATAGTTACGGCCAGCCCTAGTTTTCTGACCTAGCCCAAAAGAACCTTCGTCATATAATCATTCAGGAAATTTGTTGCTAGCACTTAACAGATGTCTGACACGGTGCTGGTACAGTTGTCTACTTCAAAGCAGATTCCTAAGCTCCCGGCTCTTGGGCATGCCTCTCTCCTAGGGTGTGGCTACACTCCATGAAACTACTTCAGAGCCACAAGAATCCCATTTCCATATAGCTCTTCCCTCAACTTGATTATAGGGGACAGTTTAGACTATTTTGAGTAAGGTGGGTATACAGCTGCTTGAATTCTTCCTAATCATCTGTCTGAGCTAGTGAACACAGTTTGTGGCACCAACTTGAAAGCTTATTTCTCCATCCATAGAAAATACTAGTTTTGCTTTTGGCATTTATTTTTTCTGTTTTTGTGTCTGAACTTTCCTACTCTGAAATCATTGCTGTCAAAGCTGAAGCCAGAGCTGTGATAAGCCCCAAGAAGTGTGCCTATCCCTTCTGCCTGCCTGTCTTTGAAAGACACCTCCAGGCTGCTTACAGTACAACAGTATACTACTGACAGCCACCATTATAGGCAGAATCCTTTCAAATCAGTTCCTACCTTTGTGATTTCATATCTCCCTCCCTCCCTCCCTCTCTCTCTCTCTCTTTCCTTTTAACACCTTCCCTAGCAAATCCAATTCATCCTGTGGCTTATCTGGGTCAGCAAGGGTCTGATTTTATGCATGTCAGACTATAAATCCGCTGCAGCTTGGCCTCACTATCCAGCCGTCTGTTTCTGTCAGCATCAGCAAAATGCGTAATAGAGAAAATAATCCAGAAAGGCTAATAACACTCATCTGAATAAAATAATCTCTTTGCCTCAGTTCATTTCATTTTAATCAAGGTACCAGGGGGAATTAAGGTTACTTTTTTAAATCCAGCTTCCCTCTTCATCACTGGTTTGCTGTCCAACAATCAACAAATAATCTCTTTTATTTATTTACTTGCCATATTCATTTTTAAAACTTTCTTGTTGGGGCTTAATAACATATATAGAATGGTGTATTTATGTGGAGTTGTGTCTGTTATCCCAGCTCTGTGATGTTTTTTAAAAGTGAGAAATTATATTCTGTTAAGAGTCTAAAAGGTCTGATAGGAATTTTGCAGTGGCTTGGGGGCTGTGGAAGGTGCTGATGCATCTAAAAGGCTGGCAATGTTGGCCTCCTTTGGATTCTTTCCCGTCGACCCTCAGCATACAGCACTGTGTGGAACCCAGTAATGGTTGTTCCACCTTGCCTCTTGTGGAAGGACAGTGGGAGATTAAAGTCTGCTCTCCCTCTGGCCTCTCCCTCATGTCCTCTCAGTGACTTATAGCTGCTTTGTTAATTGCTGTTGCTGCTGTCTTACCCCAACCATTATTTTCTGAGGGCTGTGCACTTTTAGAAGGCTAGTGTGCTCTTGGCCCTGGCCCAGTGCCTGGTGAGGAATATGTTGGAAGTGGATGAAAGCTGAACCCAAGTTTGTTTGGAAATGAAAATAATAATATATTCTCAAATTTGTAGAGTGCTTTTGTACTGCTGTAGTTCTCTTGCATCCATCATCTCTGTTGATCCACAAAACAGCCCTGGGAATGGGCAAGTAATAGTTGCCCAGAAAAAAACACACCACAATATATTAATACAGAAACTCAAGCCATTCCATTAATGCCAAGCTTGTGCCATGTATCTATCCACAGAGCCATAAATGTATTAATTAATGGCATCCTAGACTAGAAATGCTTCTGAGATTTTACTGCTGTGCCATGCATTGAAGGTCTTTCAGAATGGAGGTACACACAGAAAGGACAGGTGTCCGTTTTGTAGATGAGCTGATCAAAATCAACCAGAGGGCATACAGGGTAAGAAGAGTATATAATACAGAGATCAAGTTTATAGAGTTGACTCCTCTGTACGTTGGGCATTTTAGAGAAATCGCTTGTTTGCATCTCTTGTTAAGTTTCTGATCAAGCAAATGTAGAATAAATTGAGGGAGGAAACCTGGGCTAATGTCTTGGAACCTAATAATTCTAATGTGCTGGTTTGTTCTTTTCATTGCATTTGTAGCTGTAATTCCTTCTGCAGATGCACTGCTGGCTCATGGCTTTCTAGGTCTTCTCTCCCCCCTGCCCTCTCCAAGTAAAGTCTCACTCTAGGCTAGGCTAACCTGGAACTGTAGCTCCAGGCTAACCTCAAATACCTTAGCCTCCCTAGTGCTGGGTCTAAAGGTGTGCACCACCATGTCTGGTTTGGGTCTTCTATGGTTTTGACTCAAATAATCTCTTCCCCAATACATTATGATGTTTTCTTGAACTTTCTCCTGAAAAACAATTTTAAATATTTTTATTTATTTATTTGCAGGGAGAGGGAAAGAGAGAAAGAATGAGAATATGGGCACATCAAAAATGGACTCCAGATGTATGCCCCATTTAGTGTATCTGGCTTTATATAGGTACTGGGTAATTGTCATAGTCAGCCACACGCCGCTGGGATGAATCTTCAAACCAGGAACAATTGGGGGGAGGAAAGTATTTATTGAAACTACAGATTGAGGGGAAGTTCTGTAACAGCAAAAGAGGCTGGCCCTCTTTCACAGGTCCGAGCAGAGAGAAAAACCCATCACCTACAAAACACACACAATAGCAAACAGGCAGGCAGGACAAGGAGAGAATTTCTTCCCCTTTATATAGCCTTAGGGTGGGGTCTTACAACCCTTTCCCAGACCTAATGGCTTCCTGAGTCTCTGGAATTTCCTTCCTGCACTGCACACACAGGAAAGGATGTTTACTTTCTAGCCTCCTTGAGCTTCTTTACATCCTGCCCCCTGCTCAGAGGCTGCCTTCCTATAAACATCCTCAGAGACCCATCCAAGGTATTTAAAAAGATCCAAGTTGACAACAAAACCTAACCATCACAGTAATCAAACCTGGGCCTTTAGGTTTGGCAAATAAGCACCTTTAACCACTGAGCTATCTTCTCAGCTCCCTGAAAAAAATTTTAAATAAGAAAAATACTTCTTTTAGGGACTAGTGCTTGATGATGTCTGCAGCCGCTTGGCATATTCCTGAGGGATGGGCTCTTTTCTTTAAATGCACAGGCATGTCACAACCCGAGACTCTGGGAGTAGAGCAACGACATTGTGCAAACAAATGATAGATGGAAAAGACATCAAGACAAATTTCAGTCTCTTAACCAAAATGAAGTTCCCTTGGCTCCAGCAACCCCAAGCAAAATAAAGCTGCAAGCTGCTAGAGTGTGAACCAATCCAGCAGAGCCTTTGTGAGTTCCTATGAAATCACAGCTTGTTGACTTGCTTATTTCCCAGCCTGCAGTAGGCTTCATCTTTGTCGTGTTGGCTGGGAAAACTGCCTGTATCTCTGTATTCCGGTCTTCCCACATTCTCCTCACCTCTCTTGCTCTAGCATTGCCCCAAAATAAATAAATGAGTTAAAGCACCCTAGTTAAAAGGAAGAATCTCTCTAGGAAAGCATACAGATTCAAAGGATCCGCACACTATGTGAAATGTGCAAAAGGTAGCAAAAGAGATTGGAATCCCTAGAAGAAAACAGGTTCCAGGACTGGGCCCTATGTGTGAGTGCATGTGTGCTTTAAACCATGGACTCTGGTAGTTACATTGACTTTCAACTCAACAGGACCTGGAATTACCCTTTTTGTTTTTGTGTTTCTTTCTTGCTTATTTGGAGGCAGAGTTGTTCTATGTACCCCAGGCTAGCTTAGAGCTCAATATGTAGCCCAGGCTAGCCTCAAACTATCGATGTTTCTGCCTCTACCTCCTGAGTGCTAGGATTATAGTCATTATACCCAGTTCATAGATTTCTTTAATAAATTAAAACCATGCATTACAGTATAGGGCATAAAACAGTGGTGTGTGTGTGGATCTACTTTTAAAGAAAGAATTATTAGTCAATGAGCAGGAACAGTGAAGCTGGTTTTTTAATGTGTGTGTGTGTGTGTGTGTGTGTGTGTTTGCACACACGCGAGCTTGTGCTGATGTGTGTGAGGGCATGTGTGTGCTATGGCACATGTGTGGAGGTCAGAAGACAGCCTTGGAGTGATAGTCTTCTCCTTTCACCTTGCATGAGACAAGGTCTATTTTACTGGTTTTTTTTTTTTTTTTTTTTTTTTTTTTGTCACCAGGAAGGCCACACTAGCTGGCCTCTGTGCTTCAGTATTCTCCCAGTTCCTTCTCCAATTGCTTTAGGCATGTTAGGATTATAGGCACAGGTGCCACTTTGTATCCAGCTTTATTTACATGGGAGCTAGGGATTGAATGCCATCTCCTTAGCCCCAAGACTGTTTGGGAACTAAAAATACTGACACCAGAATTATAAGTAAGAGTTAAATTTTCTGCCATTTTCAGCATGAACATTATGATTTGGGTTCTTCAACTATCAAGAAAATCCTGCAGGATGGGTATGTAACTCAGTGACAGAATGCTTTCCTGGCATGTGTCAGGTCCTGGTTCAGTCTACAGCACCACATTCTCTTTTTAAAAGTCCTGATTCACACACAAGTTGTAATCTTTGGATAGTTTTAACTCTTTTGATGTTTTTAAAACAGTAGTATTTGTGTACTAGAGAGATGAATTTGTGGGCAAAATACTTGCCAGCAAGCATAAAGACCTGAGTTTGCATGCCCAGAATCATTGTGAAGTGGGCATGGTAGTGTGTGTTTGTTATCCCAGTGCACCTCTACTACAAGATAGGAAGGAGGCAGACAGGAGAATCCCTGGAAGTACACAGGGCAGCTAGCCTGGCATGTACAGCTGTGAACAACAAGAGCCCCTCCCTCAAACGAGGTAGAAAGTGATGACTGGCAACTGAGGTTTTCTGCTGACCTCCACACATATGTTATGTTAAGTACAAGCATCTACACATGCACACACACAGTATACACAAACAAAAGTTCAAAAAATATTTTGTTGTAAAATTAGTTACTAGCATTATCTAGAAGATTTTTCTATTTCCCTTCATAAATATTATATAAACCCTTGTATTTATAATAAGCATGTTAGTAATTGTTTTAGTTAAATGATAAGAGATTGAGAATGTTGATTCTCACTAGCTAGCCATGGTCTGCCATGTACCCCATATGGACTATCAGTCCTGTTCATATTCTCCTGTAAGAAGCAGATTGAAGCAGGGGAGATGGCTCAGTGCAAGTGTGAGTACCTGAGTTCTGATCCCCAAAGCCTTCTAGCACCAGATGCCATAGCGTGAGCATCTGTAGTCCCATCATGCTCCGCCAGGAGCTTGTGAACTAGGTAGCCTGGGAAACAAGAGCCCTTGCCTCAAGCTAGGCATAAGACAAGGGCCAACACCTTAAGTTGTCCTTGTGACCTCCGCACACACAATACAGGATGTGTGTGTCTGTGCTCACACACATGAATACACGTGCACCCCACAAAAAGAAGTAGATTGGAACCATTTTAAACTCAAGGTGTTATGAGACCTGTCCCTTTAAAGAGCACGTGTAGTAGCCTAATACATTCCATGCTTACTGAGGACATGGGTATCTTGCCAACAGAAACCACTTGAAAAAAAATGTAGAAGTTTTTTAGAATATTGTAACTCCAAGTGATTTGGAGTCAGTTGGAAAGTTTCCTTGCAGTAGAGACATCAAATATCATGGAATACTTGTGTGCTTAAATCTGTCATCTTTTTGAATTTAGGATTTTTTTGTTTGTCTTTATTCCCTAATACTAAACATTTTTTAAAGCATGAAGTAATTATATGTACCTTTTCTTCACTTAGAGTATGGTTAAATTTCCACAGGATTTTTAAGATTTCCCTAGAAAGGTAATAGCCACAGTGACTGGCATAGAGTGTTAGCAGTTTTGTCTATAGAACTAAGATGCCTTGGGTAGATTAGGAGACAGGCTTAGAACAGCTTCAGTTTAGACTTGAAGATTTCTTGGTTTGAAGCAACTTCTTAGATTTGTTTAGACAGGTCATTGATTAGTCAAGGAGATAGGTTAGATCATTTGTTAAGTTATTACTGCAGAATTGGAAACCTCCTGAGTTGAACTCTCAGCTTTATAGATCACAGGCAGTGCCACCCTCTGAGAGTCTGCCCAAGGGAAGAATGAAAAGGGGGAATTCACATGTCTCATTCCTTTCAGTGGTTAAGAACACACCTTGTAATTATGTGGTTGGTGTTTTCTTTTGTGTGTGTGTGTGTGTGTGTGTGTGTGTGTGTGTGTGTGTGTGTGTGTGTGAAGCTATAAGCTTGACATTGGGTCCACTGATGCATGAGCCACTTTGCGTCAGACTTTCCATGGTGCTAGAAAAGATACAACTTGAGCCAACTGGCTTGCAAGCAAGTGCCTTTAACTGCTGAGCCTTTCCCCAGCCCCACATGGCTGTTTTTCAGTCCCAGCATAGCTACTTTCTAATGGACACACAGACCTAGATTTTGGCCTTTTTTTTTTGTTCCATGTTTCCGTATCTTCCAAATCACTTGTGACCAGTTATGGGGTTTAAATTAGACAACATATGTAAGGGTCCAAGACAAATGCCAAGTACACTTGATAAGTAGTACCACAAATCAATCCTACTTTCTATTTCTGTCCTTAAAGACATGTATCTTCCAGGTGTATAACTCTCTGCTGTGTAAGTTAGTCCTGTGAATTGAGTAGATAATCAAAATTCTTTGGAAAATCCTGTTGCTTTCATTTGAAATAATCATCTAGATTTAGACACATATGCTCAGATAAGATTGTTTTCTTATGTGGGATATGAAATCACGACTTAGTCAATGAAATAAAAATCTGTTCAAGTGTGTTCCTTAAAACTAGGGAGTCTCCCATGGCTTTTCTTTTCTTTTATCCCCATCATTGGCATGAGTTGTTTTTTTTAATATTTTGGTAATTTTTATTTATTGGGAGAAGTGAGGAAGGAAGAGAAAGAGGGTACACTAGGGCCTCTACCACTGCAAACAAACTCCACGCATATGTGTCGTTTTGTGCATCTGGCTTTACATGAGTACTGGGGAATTGAACCACACAACAGACTTTGCAAGCAAGCTTCTTTAACCACTTGAGCTGTCTTCCTAGCCCCTTCTGTGGCTTTTTTTTTTTCCTGAAGATATTTTTTAAGTTGCTATTGTGGAATCCAACAGAAGGTAAACTTTTGGGTATTTAGTCTTTAGTGCTCTAATGATTTTGTCTCTAAATATAATCTTTACTTTTATTTCTAACCCTATAGATAAGTCAAATGACTAAGATGCAGACTTTGGAGTCAGACAGTCTGACCCATTTTAGTCAGTCAATGCAGAACTATGATTTTAGATTCCCTTTACCATATGACTCCTTCCTAGTATAAGCAAGAGACAACCCCCATGAGCTTCAGTTCTCTAGTCAGTAAAGTGGTAATAATGATAATTTTTTAACAGTGAAATGCTGGGGCTTGATGAGGTAATGCCTTTATAGCTTTTATCATGTTCTTTAGATGGGTAGTGTCAACAGATAATCCTGCTCCTCTTTCCCATACTCTGCCTTTCCCTCTCTGTTACTCTTATTTTCTCCTTTTTGGTCCAGAGTTCTTAGAAAGGAGAAAATATAGTGATGTAGATGTACTAGTTATTTTTGTCATTATTCTGACTAAATATCTGACAAGAAGCAACTTAAAAGAGGAAATCTTTATCTTGGTTCATGATTAGAAGGAATACAATGATCATGGCAGGGAATGCCTGATGGCCGGGGGTCTTTGGAGGAAGCTTGCTTACATCCCTGAACCAGGAAGGTCCTGAATAGCTCCCCACCAACCCATTGACCCACTTCCTCCAGCTAAGCTCCACATCCCAAAAGTGTCCACAACTTCCCCACAGTGATGCCAGCTGTCCAAGTGTTTAAACACATGAGCCTATGGGAGAGATTTCACACTCAAACCATGACAGTAGGCTTCAGGAAAGATCTCTTTATTGCTGGTTTTGCTCTGATTGCCGTGATTTTTGTCACATAGTCTGTAAGCACCGGTGCTGGCTTTGGCTCTTTACCGACACTGATTTTTTTTCCCTTGCTGTTTCTCTGCAGGAAGGACCAGAATGTTCTCTCTCCAGTCAACTGTTGGAATCTTCTCTTAAACCAGGTGAAGCGGGAGAGCAGAGACCATACCACCTTGAGTGATATCTACCTGAATAATATCATTCCTCGATTTGTCCAAGTCAGCGAGGACTCAGGAAGACTCTTTAAAAAGGTATTTGGATAGAGCGGAAGAGGGGGTGGAAGGATAGTGAGAGCCGTGGTGGGGGAGTTTATCAGAGGCATGGCACCCTTCAGTATAACACACTTGGGTCAGGAGAACCCGGCTGAAGACTGGGCTATCCATGGTCCCCTACCACAGAGACTGATACAGACGGCCCATGGAGGAGAATATCCAGCTGACTGGGGATGGGGAAGGGGGGCAATGAGGAATTGGGGATAACAACTCATTGTTGGCCCACTAAACAATGTAACTCATTATGGACAATTAAAAAAAAGGTATTTGGATAAATAATCCTTGTCACAGAGATTCTTGTGTAGAGCAGTGCCATAGCTTTGAAAATAAGAGAAGGGATGTTTGATTGGCTCACTTTCCAAGTTTTCCACTGACCATTCTATACCACATACTTATGGAGAAAAAAAAATGAATTGACATCTCTGTTTTTTTTTAAACCTTTCTGAGATGACTGGGAAGGTAGCCGTTTGCAGTGTACAACCACATGACAAGTGCATGCAAACCCTTTATATATAACTATTTGGTATCTTCCCCATGTGATTTTAAAAAACTGTTGGGATAGAGAGCCCTTCCATGTTGTTTCATGCCTTCCTCTTCTAGCTCATTAGCAAATTCCACTATGCCTCTATTTCGAGTTTAGTTCTCTTTCCACTTTCTCATCTTTTCCGAGTTGGGCTCATCAGTTTGGCTACTCTTACCATGACATGCTTTTGTTTTGGGTCCCTCACAGCTTGATGAAACTCAGTTGTTATCTCAGTTGGTTGGAAGTAGATTGCGCAATTTGACCATGGAAAAGCTAAAAATAATTGTGACATTTCTTAAGACATTTATTTATTTATTTATTTATTTATTTATTTTTGGTTTCTCGAGGTAGGGTCTCGCTGTAGTCCAGGCTGACCTGGAATTCACTATGTAGTTTCAAGGTGGCCTTAAACTCATGGCAATCCTCCTACCTCTGCCTCCTGAGTGCTGGGATTAAAGGCATGGACCACCACGCCCAGCTTTCTTAAGACATTTCTTCTCAACTCAGCTTTCCTGTTTCTTTGGTAGAGCTGGCCTCTTGAAAACCCAGAACCTCTTTTATTGACCTCTTGGTAGTAGTTATTTATTAATGAGGCATGGGTGCAAAGGTTCCCCAACTACTGTACATAGTTTACCACATCTGAAATTGAATCTCTGACACCCCCTCCAAAGGTTTTCCAGAAAGTAAATAAGTTACAGGTAGAGGATATATAGGGGTATTTAAAATTCACTGGCTTCCTGGTGACAAAATCCAGTAGTGAGATTTGAGGCTAGGAGAGAAAAAGACTCTGATAATCAGGATTGTCATCCAGGTACCTTTAGCTCTTAATTGGATTCTTAGTCCTTAACACTAGGAAATTCTTCAGATTTCATTAGATCTATAATCGATGCTCTTCCTTTAGGTCCCTTTCGTCATCTCCCTGGTTCCCAGCATCTGCTCTTGGATACTTGTCATTAATCTGAATTATTCTGCATTGCATGGCAATATGTGTGTCTGTGATTAAAATTAAAACTTATTTAAGGTGAAATCTTGATAGTAATCTATTAATATTTTAGCTCTTGACAACCATATAGGCTATCCTAAGAAGCGAAAGGGTTAACTGGTAGTTTTCTCCTCCATTTTCTCTCTTCATCTGAGAAAATACTTTTATGAGAAATGCTCACCTAGTTCAATTTCAAACAATCGCTCAGCTTCCTTCTTCTAGGAAGGTAGAGAGAGAAGTAGCCTCTCTACATTTCAGAAATGTCCATGGTGGCGGGAGACAGATATCAAGGTTATAAGGGCTCCTGGCTCCTCAAATGCCCTTGTACATTTCAGTAGAGGCTTAAGTGTATGGAATGTGCACAGGGTTTGGGGCATGTCACCTCCTTGAGGAAACTACTTCCCTTAATGACTTATTAACCAAGGTCTCAGTGTGGACCTCCTTAAGCTATGTATTCTTATGTCAAGATATAAGTAATAATTTGTTTCTCATGGGATTATTATATTTCCTTTTAGCAAAGTACACATAGCATAAGTGCAAAAGTGAACACACCCATGCAACCAACCCCCCATCAAGAAACAGAACAATTCAGTCCACCAGAATTCCTATTCCCTTTTCCCAACTAGTCATATTCACTTCTGAATCCCTAAGGATAACTGACTTTTAACAGTGGACATTAGTTTTGTTTGGTTTCACATGTAATATAAACAGAATTATACAATGCACACACTCTTGGATCTGTTTTCTCTCATTCATCTTTGTGTCTGAATATGTTATAGTTTGCATATAAATGTGGATCATGGGACCTTCTCTTGATCTTAGTGACTGTGTTTTTATTGAATTATTATTAATCAGAGATATGGATAGGGTTATGAAATCACTATCCAAAGGTGAATACTTTCTTTTCTCCCTCCCTTGGGGCTGCAGAAACATAGCTGTAAGGGAGAAGCTGGCTAGCAAGTCAGTCAGCAAAGCTCATGCTCTTTGCATTGGGTGAGAGAGTCTTTCTGCTTTCTAGCAATAGGTGAAGACATAGCATTCTCTACATCCACGTCTTAAATTTTTGCTTAGAGTGTGTTGTTGCACATGAACTGGACTCACACTGGCAAAGTTAAAATAATCAGATAAGAGACTAAGGAATTCAGTTATGTGTGACTTCCTGGGCCGTGGACCTCTGTAGTGCCTTCTTAATCCCATATACTCCAAGTCTGTGATGACATAAACATTCTATATTAGGTGTTTCCTTCTGGGTTTTGGGTAACTTTTGTTAAATTTTGAAAGATAAATTGTAGTCTCGGAGATAAGGCCAAATAAAAATGAGATTTGGGTGTGAGGAGAACTTAAGCAGTTGAAAGATCAAATTTTTTGAGGAATGAAGCATCATTTCGAGGTTATCCATAATGCAAGGAACCAAGAGGTGCCATGTTGGAATCTAAACATATCTTTG
>PVHP010033187.1:6819-19922 GCA_004024765.1 Zapus hudsonius | reverse complement strand
AGAAAGAAAGAAAGAAAGAAAGAAAGAAAGAAAGAAAGAAAGAAAGAAAGAAAGAAAGAAAGAAAGAAAGAAAGAAAGAAAGAAAGAAAGAAAGAAAGAAAGAAAGAAAGAAAGAAAGAAAGAAAGAAAGAAAGAAAGAAAGAAAGAAAGAAAGAAAGAAAGAAAGAAAGAAAGAAAGAAAGAAAGAAAGCAGGAAGGAAGGAAGGAAGGAAGCAAGGAAGCAAGGAAGCAAGGAAGCAAGGAAGGAAGGAAAGTTAGTTCAAATGGAGGTCCTAACCCCAGGATTTTAGAATGTGATAGCATGTTGAGTTTTTACAGAGATGATTACATTCAAAAGAGAACATTAAAGTGGCCCCTAACCCAACATAACTAGTATAAAGATAAGAAGGGGAAATTTATTCAGAGACACGAAGAGAAGAAATACAATGTGAGATACTGGAAAAGGTGGCCAGCTACAGGCAAAGGAGAGAGGCCTGGAACAAGCCCATCTGTTTTAGAAGGAACCAACCCTGCCAATACCTTGATCTCCAGCCTCCAGAACTCGAATGGCATAAATTCCTGTTGTTTTTCTACTTTTCTAGCTCACTAATCCAGATGTTATGCTTGAGAATGGTGTCCAGCAACAGTTGGAGATGGGAAATACTAAAGCTACATAAAGATACCTTCAGTCTGACTTCATGACTGACCATAAATGAAAAAAAGAATATGATAGATGTGGATCACCTTGGGTTATGGTGTAGTAAGTTTAAAAGAAAATGACAACTGTCACACACACACACACACACACACACACACACACACACACACACACACACGCACGCACATTTCATTTTGATGCGTCCTTAAAGACTCTCCCAAAACCAGACTCTTCCATCAAGGATTAGAATTTATTTCTCCATTCCCTGGTCCTATATAACTTGTTTTTTCCCATGAGACAGAAGTAATCCTCTATAAATTCCTATCTGACCCTCCTACAACCTCACTCTTCTTACTCTTAGGAATTCTGTAAGTAAGTCTTGGTAAGCCTGATAAACAATCAATTGCCAGGTCTATAAGAAAACTACCACTTGACTACAGACACAAGTGAGCCAACTGAATCCAGCAGAAGAACCACATGGCTGAACTCAGCCCATATTTCTGACCAATGTAACTGTACTTATGCTTGGCTGTTGCTTTAGGCTCAGTGAGTCTTGACATAATTTTTGGCATACTGAAAAAAGTAACTGCCCTACAAAATGAGTATTGTTGCCTTCTACTCAGATCAGGAATTCAAGAGCAAAGAATCTGGATGAGAAATTGTCCCTTTGGCATACTATATTGGAAAAAATCTATGGGATTGTTGAGGGGATAGCTGGTTAAAAAGTTCTAAAGTCAGGAGAGGGCTTCTCTGAAATGCAAACTTGAAAGACAGTGAGGCAATTGCTTTCTATGAATGAGTAGGCTGCTACAAAAGGGTAAAGATAGAGTGAACTGGGAACAGACTCAAGAAGGGAACTCAGGAGCATCAACACTGCAGGTTAAGCAAAGCAAGAAAATCAATTAAAAACAGAATGAGGGCTGGAGAGACGGATCAGTGGTTAAAGTCATTTGTTGCAAAACCTGATAGTTTGGGTTCAATTCCCCAGATGAACAAAGCCAGATGCACAAAGTAGCACATACCTTTAGAGTTCCTTTGCAGTGGCAAGAGGCCCTGGCATGCCCATTGTCATTCATTCATCCATTCATTCTCTCTCTCTCTCTCCTCTCTTTTCCTTCCCCCTCTTTCATCCCTCTCCCTCTCTCTTACTCTCAGCTTGCAAATAAATAAATAAATATTTTTTAGAAAAATAAGAGAATTAGACAACAGACAAGAAAGGCATCAGAGAAGTAGAAAAGAATTCTTCAACGGGTATGATTGGGGATATCTTTAATTCCATCACTCAGTAGGCAGAGGTAGGAGGACTGCCATGAGTTTGAGGCCTACCTGAGACTATAGTAAATTCCAGATCAGCCTGGGCTAGAGTGAAACCCTACTTTTTAAAAAGTTCTTTAAAAAATATTCTTAGGGCTGAGGAGACTGCTAAGTTGGTAAAATGGATGTCTCACAAGCATGAGGACATATATTTGATCCCCAGTACCCACATATAGTACTAGGTGTGATGAAGTGAACTTGTAACCCAGTTCTGGAGAAGTGGTAACAAAAAGAGCCTTGGAGCTCACTGGCTAGACAGTTCATCTTAATTGGTGAGCTCCAGGATAATGATAGACCTTGTTTCAGAAAAGATGGATGGCATTTCCTGGAGGTCATCTTCTGGCCTACACGCGCACACACACACACACACACACACACACCTGTGCACACACATACATTAAAATACTTCTTAGAGCTTTGGAGGTGGCCCAGTGCGTAGAATGCTAGAATGAACAACAACCTCAATTTAATCTTCAGCACTGGGTGTGGTACATGCCTGTATTCCCAGCACACAGGAGGCAGGAGGATCAAAAGGTTACAGTCAGTGGCAGCTATATAGTCTCCTCAGCCTGGCATGCATGAGACCCTCTTTGAAAACAACAACAACACAAAAAAGGATTTTTCAGCAGAGTCAAAGTCATTGATATGTCTAGAAAAATAGGGCTGTTAACAATTCCAACATTAAGGAATTATGAAATGATTGCCAGAAGCATTTCAGCAAAGTATTGAAGGCCAAATTTTTACTAGAGGCCAATAAAAAATGAATGAATGAGAGGGGAGGATTTAAAAAAACAATGAGTGAATACAATTCTCTTGCTGAGCCCAGCACAAATAGGTTGCCCTGCCTTAAACATTATCTGCCTTTGTTCCAGGAATCTGTGAGCTATAGAGAGCCACCAACCTCAGTCACAGAGTGATGCCATTAAAATGCATGATGTACAACATCAGCTGGGCTTTTCATGCTGTACAACCAAGAGACCATTACAGGAAAGTGGGAGGCTCGAGGAATAATTTTCCAAGTAGGAGATTTGAATGCATTCACTCCTAACTTTGTTGAGTCATGAAATCAAAATATAAATAAATAAATTTATAACAACCTTATAAATCAAAGTCCAGGAGAACATGGGGAGAGACGATGTCCACTGCAGATGTGGAATGAAAGAAAGATGAGAGGGACGGAGATCTTGAGATGAGAACTCACAAGAGCTAGAGAGGAATCCTCACCCGGGAAGGGGCAGTGTGGTCAGGGGAGTTAAGGACAAAGGACACTGATTGCACAGTGAGTGAGCATCATGACCCACACCAGGTTCGCCAAATTGGCAGCCATAAAATTACAGTGGCATTATTTGGTATGACTGGTTTTTATCCAACACCAGACAGCGGCTTGCATGGGGGAAACAAACCGGGCAGTTGGTCAGACAAACCCAAGACTGAGATTTTTGTGGACAGATATAGAAGCGCAAAAGACTTTGAGGGCAAGAAAGTAATGAAAATGTCTGTCCTGATGTCTCTTATTCATTGAAGAAAGGAGTATATTGATGACCTGGGAAGAAGGGACAGCGGCATAGGGATCAGAGATCTTGCAAATGAATGTATGAGAAGCAGGTGGGAAAGCTGAGAGGTTATCCCTGGATGGCCTTACACTGAGTCTAAGGTTCAAAGGATAAGGCCAGGGTGTGGGCGACATGACCTGTCAATTGCAGATGTGATCAGAAACATCCTTCACATGTGGAAACTAAATATGCCGGGTTGCCACAGTGGAGAAGACAACACTAGCCAGTGACTGAACCCTCGGGGCAAGGGGGAGTAATGGGAGAAGAGAGTGGGCAGAAAGAATGGTAGGGTATAGTCTAGGGGATCTGCATGGGGGCGGAGGACAGGAGGATTATATAGTCCTTTGTGATGGTAACAATGTAATGTTCTGGACTCCTGGTCCTACCACAGCTCTTCTGGGCCTAAAGGCTGTAAGCAATGAACAATCAATGTCACCTGGCTAGATGTAAACATGTTTATTTGTTTCATTGAGAGGGAGTTTAAGTGTAGGCATGTCAGCATTCTCCTCCCACTGCAAACAAACTACAGACACATGCTCCACTTTGTGCATCTGGCTGTATGTGGGTCCTGGGGGTCAAAACCAAGCCATCAGAATTTACAAGCGCATGCGTTTAACCACTGAGTCATTTCTCCAGCTCTGGATGCACTTGCTTAGGGACTAATGACATTGCAGCAAAGGCAGGATTTGGGAAAGGGGAGTTGATTTATAATGGACCAAGTCTAAAGGCAATACTGACAACACTGTAACCATCACTTGAGATCACACTGCAGAGAGATGACAGTGACCTTCATTTTGGAGCGTAACCATCTCATTTCACTAAAGTTGGAGTCTCACAACTGTCTTTATGGTTTGTGTAATTGGGTCTGTCCAGTTTGCCCCAACACTACAACATATTAGGGTATAGTTGACATTTCTCTCTCACATTTTTCCAAAGAATAACAAAAGAATTTGCTTAGAGTCTAGACTAACTCCTGTGTTCAAGGTGAGAATAGTTTAGTGACTAGAACAAGGAGACGTTTCTTTGTAGTTAGTGCTCAAGAGAACATAAACTGGTGTTTGTAGAGATGTCCTGAGAGGAGGGGACAAAATGACCATGTGATGAGCAGAGTGAACCTCAGGCCGAATCCTCTGCTTATCTACATCTTTTTTTTAATATTTTATTTATTCATTTTCAAGCAGAGAGAGAGAGAGAGAGAGAGAGTGAGCACACCAGGGCCACTACCTTGTGGGTCTGGCTTATGTGGGTACTGGGGAATTAAACCTGGGGCCTTAGGCACTGGAGGCAAGTGGCTTAACCACTAAGCAATCTCCCCAGCCCCTTATCTACATCTTGTTCTATAAGCCAAAAAAATTTTCAAAACCTATTATGAAAGGAAGGTCCTTACTTTTGTAAACATGGAGACAGCAACTAAAAAAGGATTTCTTTTTGAGGAGGATTTGCTTTCTAACATTCTCCACTGGTACCCTCACTTCGAGCTGCCCCTGGTGTGGCTGATGCTTCTTTTCAGAAAGACAAAGAAACACAAAATCTTGGAAGCTTGTATGCCCTTTACCCCAGTAGCTCTACTCTTGCATATTGTCCTAAAGAAATAATCATAGATAGGCAGAAAGTTTAACCCTAATTGTCAATATCCAAAACACCTAATAAATATGAGGGAATTAAATGAATGGTCCTATAATTGTGCAATGGAATGTGCAACAACTGAAAATGATAAAGATATATAAAATGTTATATGTAAATTGACTAAAATTATATCATAAGATATTGACAAGTAATGCCAATGAAACAGGAGATACATAGTCATAGGAAAAAAGACAAATGAAATGCATCAAGTTATGATCTGCAGTTATCTTTAGGGATTTGGATTTCGGTTGGTTGGATTTTCCATTTTTCTGAAAATTTGTAAGAAATAAATTCAAAATAAAAAGGTATTGTATTTATAACAATAAAAATTAATTATGTTTCTCATCATTTTTCTAGATTTGGTTTTCAAAAGTAGTACCATAGAAAACCAAGTTTAAGCCAGGCGTGGTGGCACACGCCTTTAATCCCAGCACTCGGGAGGCAGAGGTAGGAGGATTGTTGTGAGTTCAAGGCCACCCTGAGACTACAGAGTGAATTCCAGGTCAGCCTGGGCTAGAGCGAGACCCTACCTCAAAAAAACAAAAAAAAAAAAGAAAGAAAACCAAGTTTAAATATTTTAACTAATTAGTAAAATATAGACAGTATTTCCTATTTAAAAAAAGAATGCACACCAAATGAACTATTCCTCCTAATTTAAAGGGAAGCCTTCAACTGTTTTTCAGCAAAAAAAAAATCCTTTTATGGAAGTACTTAAAGGAATGGTTCTATCCCTCTAACTTCTGGCCCTTTTAATACATAGTTGTGTGACTGCTGAGTGAAATTTTCTTTAAATGTTTAGAATACATTTAAAAAATTCATCAAATGGCCAGTTTTATTAGGCATATAATGTAGTCTAAGTTAGCATTGTGCTGGAGAGATGACTCGGCAATTAAGGTGCTTGCCTGCAAAGCCTAATAACCCAAGTTTGATTCCCCAGTGCCCACACAGAGCCAGATGCATTGTGGTCCATGCAGCTAGAAGTCATTTGCAGTGGCTGGAGGCCCTGGCAATTGCCCATCTCTCTCTCTCTCTCTCTCTCTCTCTCTCTCTCTCTCTCTCTCTCTCTCTCTCTCTCTCTCTCTCTCTCTCTCCTTGCAAATAAATAAATTTTAAAAACTATTTTTAAAGGACAGGCACGGTGGCACACACTAAGGAGGCAGAGGTAGGCAGATTGCCATGAGTTTGAGGTCAGCCTGTGACTACATAGTAAATTCCAGGTCAGCCTGAGCTAGAGTGAGACCCTACTTTGAAAAAAAATCATATGTGTGTTATACTTACATATATACATACACACACGTATATATATGTGTGTATATATATATATATATATATATATATAGAGAGAGAGAGAGAGAGGCTGGAGAGATGGTGCAGTGGTTAAGGCACTTGCTTGCTGATGGCCTGGGTTCAATTCCCCAGTACCCACATATAGCCAAATGCATCTGGAGTTCATTTGCAGTGGCAAGAGGCCCTGGTACACCTGTTGTCTCTCTCCTTCTCTCCCCACTCCCCTTGCAAATAAATAAATAAAAATAGATTTTTAAATATTTTTAAAAAATTTTTAGCATCTATTTCATGTCCTTCGTTATATTTGCTGTTGTAATACAAGTAATGTTAACATGTGTGCACATGCACACACACACACACACACACACACACACACACACAAAACTCAAGGCATTTATAAATCAGTTAAAGAAAATCTAACTATTTACTCTAAATACAATAGGCATAATAAAACTAACAACAACTCTCTTTCAAGCAATATTAATATCTATGCAACCTTTTTCTTGCCTTTTTTTGAGGGGGGCAATGCCTCTGGATATTCCCCCATTGTGGCTCTTACAATCTTTCCTCCCCCTCTTCCTCACAGTTCCCTGACCGATGGTGGGTAAGATTTAAATCTGCTTTCTTGGCTTTTTGAGACAAGAGTTTCACCATGTAGTCCTAGCTGGCCTGAAACTATCTGTGTATACCAGGTTAGGACTTTGACCCTCCTGCCTCTGCCTCCTGTCCTGGGTGCTGGAATTACAGGTGTGGACTACCCTACCTGTCTCGCAACCTTCTTGTGTCTGGTATATTCCCATGTACATGATTAAGCATTTTCCCAAAAGTCTCTGGAAAAAGGATATTTGAGTATTTTCCACCAATCACAGATTGCAAGACATTGTCTAATCACTTTATTTAAACAAGTAAGTGATGCCTGGAGAAGACTCATCAGCCTGACATGACCTCAGTCTCAGCTTCAGGAAGGAGGCATATCGAGGTCATTTGGACAGAATCAGTTCCACAGGAAGCAATGACATTTAATACAGACTTGGCCATCATTCCTTAGCCCTATATGCAAATGTTTGATGTCACTGTAGACAAGTACTTATACGGTGACCTAAGTGAATACAATGCATCTCTAACATCTGTTTTATTCCTGGCCTGATTCAAGGCTAACAGTTTCTCTTGTCAGCAGGCAAACTCGCCTTCCACCTTCATGAGAATGATAAAAGCAGCACTTCCCAGTTCACAAACCCTCCCCAAGTCATCATCATACCTGATTATCTGGTCCAGAGAAACAACAAATAGAGCCAATTTTTGGAAAAAATAAACCAATATTTATTATAATCCATGTAACCGAGTCAACCTGCTGGTTCTAGACAACTCATTCTTTGGAACCAGTTAAATCACAATTTTTAAATGCTTTCCAATGCAACTGTTACTCTCAGGGTCAAGAAAATCAATTAGCAATGGAGTCCTACTTCTTAAAATAACAAGGCTTTTGACAAGCATTGCAGAGATGGTCTCATTCCCATGTGCGATGTTTTGGGCTCTTTTCTTCAAAGCCTTGGAAGCCTTTTAGCTTGACATGTCGCAAAGCACGGCATCAAGGATTTCATTAGTGCTGCTGCGTGGCCCTTGGAGTGTGTCCCCAACTTCTGATACTATTTCATTCTCTAGCTTGGGTGACTAATTTTAATCTCAAAAAAAAAAGAGTTTAGCCATTGATTGAAGTGCAATAAAATCTAAAACCGAAACTTTATGTTTGATTTCCTAATTAAACTGTTCTTTTTGCATTGTCAACCAAGCAAATTTCAACCATGCAAAGATCTTAAATTTAAACCAACTTTCAAAGCTTGCTAGCTGGCTAACTTGTGACAGATAAAAACAACAGAGTAGAAACAACTCTCTAACCTATATGATGGATTCCCAAGACCCCAACTGTGCAAAAGTTCCTTCCTTTTGCTAAGTCAGAGATCAGAGTGAGAGAAAAGCAGCCGGTGTGTAAATCAATAACTCAAAAGGAGGTCCAGGGTCCACCCTGCAGGGTGCCTCCCTGTCCATTTCCAAAGTCCAAACAATGACTGCCTTCTATTGGTGGCCATTGTTTTTTTCTCCTTGGCATTTCACAGACTTTGGGAGATAATGACAGACTGATAGGTGATAGGTACATACATAGGTAAGTAGATATGTGATTGGCAAGTGGATATATACACATACGTGGATAAATAATGGACAAGAGATAATATTGTGTGTATGATATATGTGGGTAGATATGCCTATACCTCTTATGTAGTTTATATAGAGACATACATACTACACATAGCATCCATCTACCTAGCCATCGATCTCTCTCATGTATACATGCTAAAGGTGTGTGTGTGTGTCTGTGTGTGTGTGTGTGTGTGTGTGTGTGTGTACTACTCAATTGCAGTTCCCTAAGTGCAGGGTCAGTAAGTTGCAGGCAGTCAATATATTTTACCAAGTGAAAACATTGACCAAACAAGCATCTAATCCATGCTAAATGCCTTCCCCACCTTCCTTCTGTCTAGAACACCTCTCTTGCCCTGTTCCCACACTCTGTGCATACCCTCTCTGTTCCTCAAAGCCCAGAAGCCATGCCAGGACCTTCTGAGAGCCTGCTACTCCTCCAGCAAGAAAGCAAGCTCCGCCTCCTCATGCACCAACCACTTCCTACACCTTCTCCCTTCTCCCCGCCCAGGTCAGGTCTCCTGGCAACCCACACCAACACCTTTGGGGTTCTTCTGTCCACTCACTTGTCTGTTTACCCTGCTGAAGGCAGCCTGGCATGAGCTTCAACATGGACTTGGCAATCAGACACACTTAGAAACAAATCCCCACTTGCCAACTGTGTGATCTTAGTTAAGCCAGCTCATGGCGGCTTCATCGGTAACATGTAACATGACGAGGAGCAGCCATCCATCCCATAGGGATATTTTCATGAGCTATTCATGTTAAAACATCTTAAGAGGTTTGACCAATGTTATAGTAAAGTGCTTGATAAAGAGATCCCACTGTGATAGACTCCATATCATTTACTGAGAATCGGCTGTGCTGCGGCTCCACAATAGGTATCCTATCTGCTTGAAGAAATGGATGAGAAGACCTAGTCAATAGAAAAGGTCTTCCAGGCCCAAGGTGTCACTGAAATGTGGTGCTAGGAATGGGTGTCATGGCTCCCACTCTCAGGCAGGAGCAAAAGCAGTCTCTTTGTTCTGCCCTCCACTGAGCACACTTGGCGGGTGAATGCCTCCCCAGCGTTCACCTCACAAGCCCTCCAACTTCTAGAGATGGTTTCTCTTCCCTCCCTCTCCCTCCCTCCCTCCCTCCCTCCCGCAGCTCCCTCGACTTCACACGAAGCATCTTCTTTAGCATCTGTTCAGCCTGACTCCGTCATTAGATACATTCTTGTGCCTTTCTAATGCACCACTGATTTGTTTCAGACTAAATCGTGGGATCTAAAAATAAAGCGATGTTGAACATATTTCTTTGCATATTAACTTTAAAGAAATGGATTAATCTTTTAGAAATAATCAGAAATGAATGAGCCACTCAGTATGTAGCAGTTACCGAAAAGTACAAAACTACAATGCCCGGGAATTCTTGCTTTTCCTCCTTACCCTTTCTGAGCTTATTAATTTAAGCGCACACTTCATAATTTTTCATTTTCAAAATTAAGAGGCTTAAGTGAGCCTATGATAGCCCAACCATGCTCTTCTCTGGGGACACTTTAATGGAAACAGGATTCATTTGTTCTCCAAGTCAAATTCCCATTTTCAAAAATGACATTGCAGAATTGTCTTCATCATTCCAAGAGGTGGAACAAAGAGCAATAAATAAAGTGACACGTGTAATGACAGAAAAGTTGTTTTCTGAAATCTCAGCCATTTATCTGACACATGCATTCTGTCTGCTACAGGCTGGCCATGATGAGGGGCCAGGAATCAAGAGTACCCTGGCTTTCTCCCCTGAGGTGCTGACCGAGGAACATGGGAGATGACAATACAAGACAGAAAGCATTATGGGAAGACAGCATCGGGCCTGTGAAACAACTCCTGCTAAAATCAGACCACGATTCTCCCCTTTGATAAGGCATCACCCTCTGCTCACACAGGTTCAGATTTGCTCCTTGCTTCCCCTTCCCTAAACCTGGAAACACCCTCAGTCAGCAGCCCTTGGAAATCTGTCACCTAAGCTAGGTGGCATAATTTGATGTTTTCCTATTACTCAGAAAGGGTTATACCCAAATAAGTGTACGTTCTGTGTGAACATAAAATAATGAGGCAAAATGCAGTTTATAAATTGTCGTCATCCATGCCAGTTTGGGTTTTTTTTTTTTTTTCAGAAGAGGGTGGTTTACAGCCAACTGCAAACAATTACCAAATTGTCAATGGAATTCAATAAATGTTGTTTAAAAAAACTAATTATTTGTTACAATAACCAGCTACTACTACTGCCACTTTGTATTTGGGGGTTTGTAAACGACTTCCATTTGAAATGTAATTGATTCCATTTTTATCATTTGTTCAAGTTTATGTGGTTGTTCTCATCCTAAGAGATGATAACATCTATTTTCAGCAAATTATCCATTATAATTCTTCATTCAAAAGCTGTAACAGAAAACAAAACGCTAATTTATGCTGTAAACGAAACTACGGAATCATAACCACTCATTGTTAACAACAGGAACTAAACTGCCACTGGAAATAATAAATTGGAACAAAATGTGGTTGGTTTGTGAGTTTCCTTCCTTTTTCTTTAAGTCCTTTTTGTCCTATTTCTAAGATTCTTCACACCCCCCTGCCCCGAGATTTCCTGGGTGTGCTGACTTCTGGGTAGAACCCTGACACTCACTTTGCCTGCAGATCTGTTTCTAATGTACAGGACGGCCTTGCTCACTGAGCAATCAGAAGTGTGTACTGCAGAGGGAAGCATGGGAGACCCACACACCTGCTTTTCCTCCTTTCATTACATTTCCACTCCTATGTTTCCCTGTACATCTGCCATGACCCTGAGCCCACCCCACCCCCCACAGGTGTCCCTGTGTTAGCCCCTTCCCATCAAGATGAGACTTCCCCAAGCACAAACTCCCACTCTGCTGAATAAATCAGTGGAGGCAAGCACGTGCATACTTTATTCAACCAGTTCAAGTCTTAGTAACAAAGAGAGAGAGAGAGAGAGAGGCACAAATTTGGCACCCTATTCCAGAAAGGCACTGGGCTTTGTTTAAATATCTATCTTTATGTGACAAGGCTGTAACCTCACCTAATGGCGATTTTTGCTTTTCTTTTTTATTAAAAAAAAAGCACATAATAATCCAAAAGAAAAGAAATATTTGAATACAAGTATTATATTTTTTTAAATGTGAGTTCTTTGAAGGGACCAAAAAGTCACACTGCCTTCGAGAACAAATCACTTTCTGCTGCCCTTTTATTTAATGTCGTCTGCTGTGCACATTCACCTCTGCTGGCAGTGTGATCACGGATTTCCTACGGTCTCTCTGGAAGGAAGTTCCGCTTCCTTGATGATGGCTACAAAGAGGGGGTGACCCTATTCTCATTCCAGTGCCAAGCCTGCACTTTTACATTTCCACTGAGCCACAGCAACGTGAAGGCAGCGAGAAACTCTGCCCTCTCTCTAGAGACTGTCTTGCTGTAGCTACTGACATTTAATGTCTTCCCTCCCCTTCCCACAACTACAGTGTGGAAGAACACAATATAAGGGCTGAACCACTAAAAGGCATTAGTTCATGATGGACATAAATGTTAGGTGCCTGACTCAGAACAGAAGACACCTGATACAACATAGCTATGGAGAGAAAGGCATGTCTCCCACTGATTTGCAGTCATAAATACATATGCTGCAAACCCACAAGATACAGACTAGATTATAAGATGAAGGTGAGTATATATATATATATATATATATATATATATACATATATATATATATATGGTGAGTGTGTGTGTGTAAGAGAGAGCATGTGCAAAGCAAAAGAAGAGACAGAGGGCTTTAATGCATCTAATAATTACAAATTTTCTCTATTTTATCTGGGATGGTGACAATCTAAAAACCCCATGTGTCTCTTCAGCAGAACTGTTCTTACCAAAAAGAATGGTAAACTCAAACATCACCACCAAGAGAAGTGAAAGGGCATTAAGTAGTTTTGGTTGGCTTTACTGAAACAGACGGTGTCACCTCATTCACCAAAGAGAAGTCTACCTGGTGACATAAAGAAAGAAAAGTGGGCAGAGCTGGCAAGCAAAGGAACCTCACACATAAATGACATCATCATAAACTTGCTAGAAATGGACAAGTACATGGTGGCACATGTCTTTAATCCAACACTCGGGAGGCAGAGGTAGGAAAATCACTGTGAGTTTGAGGTCAGTCTGAGACTAATTCCAGGTCAGCCTGGGCTAGAGGAAGAACCTATCTCAAAAGAAAGAAGAAAGAGAGAAAAGGAGAAAGAAAGGAAGAAAGAAAGAGACAGACAAAAGAAAGAAGGAAGGAAGGAAGGAAGGAAGGAAGAAAGAAAGAAAGGAAAGAAAGGAAGGAAGGAAGGAAGGAAAGAAAGAAAGAAAGAAATTAAGAGGGGAGGGGAGGGAAAGAAAAGAAAGAAGAGAGAAAGAAAGAAGAGAAAAAGGAAAGGTAAGGAAAGGAAAGGAAAGGAAAGGAAAGGA
>PVHP010033186.1:0-19901 GCA_004024765.1 Zapus hudsonius | reverse complement strand
GGCTATGCCATTTAGATCAGAACTGCACCTGCCTGACTCAGGTCAGCATCTGCTGCCCCAGCCTACCATAAAGGCTATCCTTATTAAGGCTTCCATCCTACCAAAATTATCTTTGCTT
The DNA here is from genome assembly GCA_004024765.1 of Zapus hudsonius. NCBI lineage: Eukaryota > Metazoa > Chordata > Mammalia > Rodentia > Dipodidae > Zapus > Zapus hudsonius. The sequence continues at coordinate 19,783 of PVHP010033186.1, read as the reverse complement.
GTGAGACACAAACTCTATTTAGCTAATATAACCATCAAGGTCGAAATCAGCATGATGCATACTGATTAATGCCAGTACCGGCCATTCACAAAGCTTGTCTTCATATTTAGTCCCATATTTAGATAAGATACTCCTTATCTCTTTTTAAATATTATTAGGCAATTCATAAATATGCTGGGTTTCAGGCCTGGTGTAGAGGTGCAAACCTTTAATCTCAGCAGTCAGGAGGCTGAAATAGGAGGATCGTCATGAGTTCAAGGCCAGCATGTGCTATGGTGTGAGTTCCAGGTCAGCCCTGCTTTAAAAAATAAAATAAAAGAGATGCTGGGTTTCAAATGCCCAGTAGATGACATTCTGTTTTTCCTTTCTAGGTTCTGGATGGGATTCTAAATCAGAAAACAAACTGTGTTGGTTGATAGATCAGAACTAGAGCTGGTAGCTTGGGTTTAAGGACCATGACTTTCCTAGGTACATCCTTCTAAACTCAATTCAATCCCCCAAATTCTGAAACCACTACCTTCAATAAAATGGAGGACGTTGAAAAGCAGATTAACATGGGGTGAAGAGTATGTAAAAGGTGAAGAGAAAAAGCTTTTAAAAAAAATGGTATGTGAGCATTCATAAACCTGGGCTCTGAAGAGAAACAGAGAAAGGGAAGTGAGATCAAGGAAAGATACTATGTTAAGAAGGGAAGTATTAGGACCTACTTGCATAGTCGTGGGAATAACGAAGGCTAGAGAGACAGAGAAGGTAAAGTCAGAAAGTCAGGTGTCCCTGCAAGGCATTCTGGGAACCAGTGAAGAGACTGGCCTCCCAGTAGCAGATGGGGCATCACAGTGATGGGGGCAAATGAACTCAGTTCTCTAGATTTAGTTGTGGGCAGATGGAGTTTTCATTCCGTGTTTTCTATTTTCTGAATGAAAAATGAAGTGAGGTATTCAGTTAAGAATGAGAGGGTGGGAGGTGTGAAAACTGAGAGTTTGAAATTAAAATCATGCTGGGAAGGGAAGCAGAGTTACTGAGGAAACAATTTCTCAGTGGTACTCAGGCCCCTTTGAGGGGTGTGATAATTGACAGGGAGACAGTTAGCTGAGCCATGGAACTTTCTTGAGCGATGATCAGATGCTCAGGGATAACCAAGAGGCAACTAAAGTTGAACTATTCCAGGTCAAGATAGAGAAGGAATAGTATGCTAAAGGGGTTGAGGGTATTAGAAAGAGCATGATTGTATCAATAATTTAGTAAGTAAGGATCAATGAACTTTTAGTATGTCAAAAACTAGTCTAAAATACACAGTGAAAGTGCTATTTCAGTTCTGTAGCGCTAATGATTGAATCTAGGACCTCAAATAAGTTAAGCAAGTGCTCTACTGCTGAGCTATTCCCCCAGCCCCACACAGCTACATGGTGGGGAGATGGAGAGGCTAGTTACTGTTCTTAAAAAAGCCCTGGGTCTCTGCTGCTTACACCAAGGCAAGGAGGAAAGCACTATCATTAGCCTCTTTGCAGACAAGGAGAGGTATATAAAGAAAGATGTGAGGCAGTTGATGGAGATAATCATATCATGCTTCAAGCTACTGGTTTTCCAGCCCCTGAGTTCAAAAGTCTTCATCATTTGGGGGAAGGCTCTTGATATTTGTTCATTAAAATATTTCAAATTTCCTATTTTCACCTTAACATTTAAACCACCATATTTTAAATTTGGAGATCTACTGGGAGAAGTAAGAACTTGAAGCAGTTATAAAATTGAATCAGATTATTCCAAATTATCTATGTTCACAAATGGAGCAGGCCTGCCTGTACGAGTCAAGACGAATATCCTACAAAGGGGGAAATGACTACAGTGGTCTCTCTCTTTCTTGAACTCGCTTGTGGATCGTTCACACTGCAGAAATGATTAATGATGTGCTTAACACTTGATACTTAAAAGAAACAATCTGAGCTTCTAAATTGGAGCCTTGAAAACGAAGTTTTTCATCTTAATTTCTTCTTCCATCCTTCCTTGCTAATCAAACTTAGAGAAACATTGTGCTCTAGAAGATTCCCAGTGCAGGTCGTTTGCTCCTCATATGACACTCCAGATATAAAACCCATTCCATCCTATTCATTAAAACAAAATCACAAAACAGACAGGATCGAGAGAACTTGAGCTTTAAAGAAAGGGTGAAGGTCACTGCATTCATGATGCGAATATACATTATGAAAGTGAGGTGTGTTCATTTCTTTCCTTGTTGTCTAGAGAAAAATAGCCCCATTCATACTGCTAAGCCATGCAAAAGTCTCTTTGACTCATAATATTTTCAAGACTATGTTATGTTTGAATAAGTTCACTATCTGGAAAGACACACCAAGGTCAGTTAAACCTAAAAAATACATCACATTTCCCCTATGGCAAAACAGGTTGGTTACGCATGACATGGCAGCCAGGTAGAGTCGCGGCTTTCATTTTTTAGGGTACAGCACATTCAAAGCCTGACTTCAGGACCTCAGTTGCATAGAAGAATCACTAGGGCCAGTTTTTGTTTATTCGTTTAATTTCCATTTTAATTAATTTTTTAGAGGGAATTATTTTTATTTAGAGGGAAATTTTTTTGTTTTCTTTATTGTCCATAATGAGTTACATTGTTTAGTGGGCCAACCATGAGTTGTTATCCCCAATTCCCAGTTGCCCCCCTTCCCCATCCCCAGTCAGCTCGATATCCTCCTCCGTGGGCCGTCTGGATCAGTCTTTGTATTAGGGGACCATGGATAGTTCATTCTTCAGCCGATGGAAGAATTGTGAAAAATTTCAAGAATTTTTATTTATTCTTTATCTGGTTGCTGGAACATTAATATTTTTCATGACCAAAGTCCAATGTCCGACTCAGGAAATCAACATAGTTATAATACTACTAAGTTACTGATGCTATGGAATTTGACTCGTCTTCTCACTAATATTCTTAATTCAATATGGCATCTAGCTGACTTGTTTTCTAATCTGTGATAGTTCCTTAACCTGTTCTTGTCTTTCATACCGCTGGCCATTTTGAAGAAATTAATGAGCTATTTTCTAGAATTTCCTTCAGTTTACTTTTGTTTCCATTGTTTTTTCATGATCAGAGCGAAGGTTTGGATTTTTAGAAGAACACCACTTAAGTGATGGCCTCTTTATAATGCGCATGCGGAGGAGGTCAGGATGTTGATGACTTCTTCCTAAAGAACACACTTAAGGAATAAGCTTTGTTAAGGTCACTTCCACAAGGTTTCTGTGGTAGCATTATTATGTTTCCATTTCTAGCTAATACATAACACAGGGAATGTTACCTAGAAATTATGCAAATTTCATTTCTTCTCAAACTTGTAGCCAGTAATTTGAACATCCATCAAAGATCTTGTCTGCAACAATATTTACTGTGGTTTTTGTCTAATAGTGAGTTTCTCTTTCCCTAGGTTCTTCCACTCAAGGAGATTTTTTTTAATGTCCTTTTTCTATGACGGATGAATTAAATGAAAATTTACTTACTACATTACCACTTAAGGCCAGTAGACAGAGGTGTTTTGTGCATTTGACCATGAAGATACTCATCCTCAGAATAGTATGACTTAAATTTTTAGAGTTACTAGCTTGTGAAGTTCATTGTCTATCCTCCCTCAAGTTCACCTCACTCTTACTGATGTTAAAAAATAATCCTGCCAGGTGTGGTTTCCCATGACTTTAATCCCAGCACTTGGGAGGCAGAGTTTGGAGGATCACAGTCAGTTCAAGGCTACCCTGAGACTACATAGTGAATTCCAGGCCAGCCTGGACAAGAGGGAGACCCTACCTCAAAACAAAACAAAAAAATCCCCACTTAAAGCTGATGGTCTGTTAGTGCCAACCATCTATAATTTTGGCCTAGATCATTCTCGAGTTGGAGACATCTTTTCTCTGTACCTTTGAAATTCATCTTTTCCAAAAGCCAAGAGCATTGCCAACTTTGCTCTCTGTTTTCATCTGGAGAGCACATCACTGTGACACACTGGGTGAGTAAAAGAAAGGAGCATATCAAAATTATATATGCATCTAGGCTAGTAGCCAAATTGTCTACAGGAGCAAAATCTAAGTGCTGAGAGTGATAGATTCATCAGGTACCGAGACCTTGATCCTCGCAGTCACCAGTGAGGAGCAGAGCTTTGGGGCCAGGCTGCTCTGACCCAGTGCCCAGCAAACCACTCATGACCAGTACGATAAGCATCGTAAAAATGGGATCTTAGTCCTTTTAAGGGGTTAAAATTAGGTCAGTTTTTATTTGCCTATTTAGCAATTAGGCATAAAAAAGTAGGTCAATTTCCTCATTTTAAGTGTAAATATTGGTGTAAATTCCATGACTTCTTTTTTTAAATATTTTATTTATTCATTTTTCAAGCAGAGAGATAGAGAGAGAGAGAGAGAGAGAGAGAGAGAGAGAGAGAGAGCACCAGGGCCACCACCTTGTGGGTCTGGCTTATGTGGGTACTGGGGAATTGAACTGGGGGCCTTAGGCACTGGAGGCAAGTGCCTTAACCTCTCAGTCATCTCTCCAGCCCCCATGACTTCTTTTGAAGATTCTACAAGCTATCTTAGCACAGAGGCACAGACCATAAGTGGGAACTTCGAAACCCCTGTAACCCAGTTGCCAATATCCTGATGAGAGATGAGGACCCTCTGGGGAAAGGTGAAAAAGGTGATTTGAAATTTCATGACCCGTTAAAGGAGTTTAGAGGTTGTGGGTATGTACAGGAGTTATGCAACTTCCAGAGGGCTGGGTCAGAACTCTGATGAAAAGGGAGACAGGGAGATGACATGTGCGAACTCTCACCTTGACAGGCTCCCCTTGTGGAGCCCACCATCACGCAGAGAGCTAGATGAAAGATGGCCCAACTGAGCAGCTGCTGCAGCTGGACTCTGATGGCAGGCTGCTAGCACATCAAATGAAGCTAAAGACATGAAGATTCTCCCCGGAATTCTTCTTGGGACAGGTGGTTTATATATAGCATATATAGAGAGAAGATAAGGAATTGTGTCAATTTCAGTCACTTTTCTCTTCCAGAAAGACCACAACCCAGTGCATGCCCACTGAGAGAAGTGTAGTTACTGGATTAATTGATAACTCTACTGAAAGAGTCCAAATGACCACAGGAAGGCTCTCAACTCCTTAATAAGAACAGTATGTCCCATAACTTACAGATCTTTTCTTTCAGAAAGGGGTAAATAAATTAGAAGGCAAGGCTGAGTTTTTTTTTTTTTTCAGCTTTATAAAAAAGCTTGGGTATGTCTACCAACTCCTGTTCTTCTCTTTCTTTTCTACAATAAGTGTTCAGTGTGTTTTCTAAGTATTGATTAAACAAATAAAACAGTGACTTTTTAAAAAAAAAAGGAACAAGTTAAAAGTTATCAGGACATTTAGGAATCTATTAGAGCTTGGCTGTACATCACTGGATGTTAATATGTGCAAGAAAATTAGTAGTTTTTTTCAACTATGAAGATGTTAAAGAAGTTGTTTTAGTCTCTGTTTTTAATAAGAAAACCCTGGACACTGTGCCCAGCTGAAGGATGCTTTTTCCTAACCACATCTGGAAATAACTGTACTCATTGGAATGCACAAAGCTTCCCGGGAAATTGTTTGACCCTTTGTTCTTGTTATTTTACTATGTGGAATAAAGACAGGTTTTGAAGACCTCTGTGGGTATTTATTGTTGTCAACTTCACAGGCCCCAAAACAACCTGTGAAGCATTATCTAGATTAGGTTAGTCTCTCTGCATGCCTGCATATGAGGGGTTATCTTGGTTAGATTAATTGAGATGGAAGATCCACTTTACCTGTGGGCAACATCATTTTATGGGCTGATCAAAGGGGACAGAGCTGGCTGAGCACAGGCGTCTCCCACACTCTGCTTGCTGACTTTGAGTGGAACGTGACTCTTGCCACCGTGTCTTCCCATCATGATGGAACCTGGAACTGTAACCTGAAAGAAACCCTCCCTTTAACTGATTGTGGCTGGCATTTTGTGCCAGCAGCAAGAAAATAATTGATCCAGTGTCAAAGAATGGTTGGGACATTGGTAGAGGAGAGAGATATTGAGAAGCCTGCTAGTTAAGGAGTTCTGGGAGCTCCAAGGTTGACTTGGGTTGCAAGGAAGTAAATGTCTGACTTGCTGAAGGGACTGTAGTCAGATTGGCCGGTGCTTTGCCCCCTTAGATGAAGAGTGTTGATTCAGGAGAAACTAAATATATGTGGTTTGGCATCTAGTGGAGAAAGAAAGCAAGAAGATACATTATTTAGCAACTTCTGTAGTCAGTAACAGGGCAGGAGAAAACATGGAGCAGAATTTCAATAACTACTTACAACGAGATCGGGGTACTCATTAGAGTTAAATAACAGATCCTGTACTGTTGCAAGTGGGTTTTCTTGGTCACCAATTGGCACATTCCAGTATTGAAAAAAATTTGCAGTCAAATTACTCATCTGATGTTGAAGTCTTCTGTAGGATATTTAGGTAAGAATTTGTCCAGTTTATGCTCGGCTACATCAAGTGATGAATAACTCTCCACTTCCCACACCAGCTCATTTTTATCTTTGGGCAGTTTTGAAAGTTAGAATGTTGTTTCTTCCATTTAGCTGAAATATGTTTTCCTCCAGCTTCTGCCCATTCATGTTCGGGTTTTCAGAGCTGCACTGCACCCACTGGGTTCACCCCCTGACGAGAATGATGAGCTCCTCTTGACATCTCCCTGGACAGCTAACATGAACACTCGCTTCTCCAGAATCCATACGTGTATGACTAGGCCTATCTATTCCTTTCCCTCTGTTTACGTACATCAACAAGATATGGCCACATCCTTCCTAATTAAAGTGTGGCATTCCTCCTGTCAAAAATTGTCTTTGATACTCAAACGCAAGTACAAAATTATTATTTTTCTCAATAAACTTCAAGAACTCTGGGAGATACATTTTGAGATAGAACAAATGAAAAAAATTGTCAGATGTTATGTGATTAGGAGAATAAATGCTCCATGATATATTCCCCAAATTTTTAAAACCCCTTTTAATGTGTTGTACCTGTTCACTTCCATGACCCAAGTTAGAAAAAAAATCATTTATGCCTTATATTGAGCCAAATGATTTTTAGTCCATCTTCACAATATTTTTACATCTGTTCTCTCCTCTTTCCTTCACACTCCAGCAATTTCCAGTAAATTTGACTCTTAGGATTTTGGGTTTCTGAGCAGGCATAAATGATATTGACACAGAAGATTATTGTGATTTTTTCCACTAAACAAAATCTGTTCCTACTGAATTGAAGCGTCTCTCCCATTACAATATTTCAAACATACTTTGCTTACTAAGCTCTGGTGACACCAACGAGATATTTACCATCTGTGTTATGATATCTAATTCACTTGGTTACCTGCTATAGTCAAATATATTGAACCCACAGGATGTGATCATAACCAAAATAAATGTAACCTAAGTCCATTATTTTAAAAATAGGAAAAGGATGGAGCTGAAAGGAGCAAGAACATGGTAACTTTAATCTGGAACTAATCACTGGGGTTGACACATAAGGGCAGACAGTGGATAGGGAACTTACACCACTTTTCTCTGCTTCGACAACTGATATTATTTCAGAGAGAAGATGAAAGCGGCCAGGAGCTGCAGTTACCCCAAACCAGGAGAGCAGAAGTCATTTTTCAGATTCATTTTTAGAGTCTAAAGCAGCTTCACAGTTTAGGAGGAACATAGTTTCTCATTCACAATCTATCTTCAGCCAACCTGTTCTATTACCAATATCAGGAAGTTACAGAGATAAAATATAGTTTAAACTTGAAATCCCTCAAACCCAGCTGTCATGGAAGGGAGAGGTCAGATGCTGATGTGCTAGAGAGAGGAGAGCAGAGATGACCAGGCCGGGCTATCAGTCTTTCACTGGTAAGTATGACTTGGGAAGGGATCAGGAAAAGATGAGATTTGGGTTATTTGGGGCGTGTGCTATAGAAGTAAGAGGGTTTCCTGGGGAGACACGTCTGCAAGTCATGCTCAGAATTGAGGCAAAGACTCAGTGAACATGGGGACTCATTTCTCCGTTGCTAAATGTTGCAAGAGAATTTTTTTAAATCACAGGCATTCTGAAAATAAAATCTTTTCTCTGGTCTCAGAAATCTCGTGCCTAAGGCACAGGATGAAAAGATGAATTTAATTTGTAAGTTTATGGATGTCCTTCATTCTGGCTTTCACGAAAGCAGGTGCTTTATTTTCCTGTTCAAAAAGAAAAAAAAAATAATCAGGGGCTGGAGAGATTGCTCAGCAGTTAAGGCGCTAGCCTGCAAAGAAGGAACCGAGTTCAATTCCCTAGAACTCACATAAACCCAGACATACAAAGTAGCACATATGTCTGTAGTTCATTTGCAGTGGCTGGAGGCCCTGGTGTGCCCATTCTTTCTTTCTCTATCGGCTTTCTCTCTCACTCTCTCTCAAATAAATAAATAAAATAAATTTCAAAAATCAGAATGTTAGATATGATTTGGGATTCTAATTCATATTGCATATAATAAATATTTGAGATATACAGGGACTGAATGGAAGAGAACTTAATTTCATTTTAGGGGCTGGTTTTGACCTTTCAAGTGTTAAAGAAAGTCTTTGAGGTCCCCACGTGAACCTGTGAAGCTAATATGAAATCTGCACATTGCAATACACCTTTGGAGAGATTCCCAAAGATGCCCAGAGCTTCAGAGAAAGAAGAGGTTAATTGTGAACCAGGAACACCCCACAAGCAAGGTGGCCAACGGTGAGCCAGCAGGCTTCAAGCCTGAGCCCCTGTGCTGCCCGGCTTCGCCACACCATTTCACCGTGCATTAGTCTCTTCATCCATTAAATGAGAAGCGAAAACAGCATTCTTGCCCAAAGTACTCACATCCTCTGGAGACGACTCTGAGATGAACACATCAGTCGACATCCCCACCCAAGCAAAAACATTGTATTGTTCATGGAAAACTTCACACTGCCCAAAATAGAACAAACCCCCCGAAATTTCATGCTCTTTGTGACAGTACTGCCTTCCCCCCCCCCAGGCTGCTTCATCAAGCCTCATAAGCAAGATCCCTGCTAGCCTGCAGCCCATGTGAAAAGAAAGTTAATTTCTGTTAGCAAACTGGCAAACAGTCTGTCTCACCTCGTTATTTTTCTTCACACACACACACACACACACTTTTATTTTCCCAAAGCAATGAATAAATAAATAAATAAACAGTAAAATATCTCCCGGATTATGTGATAGCTACATTTTCAAGGCTACTTTGTGGCTAAAAAAAAAATAAAAACAAACCATAAATATTGCTGCACAAAAGGACTTTCTTCTCTTTGAAGAGACACTATGCAGCAGTAACCATGCTCTGAGTTCAAGGGCAAGTGCATTGTCCTTCACACACTTGAATGAGTAGGGTAAACCTTTCCACACATGTTTCTGCTGTGTAGAAGAGAGGTCATTCTGATAAGTTCATGGAAACAAGCGAAGTAAGTGATGTTAACACAGTATAGGGAGCAAGACGACTCAAATATGGATAAAACAGTGGGGTTCCAATTGTGCCATATTAATTACAATGGTAAAATGATTACTGATATTATAAATTACACTTTAAAGACTGCTTTTATATAATAAATACATTGACTATGATATGTTTTATCTTGTTTTTTTTTTGAGACAAGTTATACTGTGCATCTTTATTGGTCTGGAACTCACTATGTAAACAGGGCTAGCTTCAAACTTGTGGTAATACTCCTACCTCAGCCTATTGAGTGCTGGGATTATGGATGTTTGCCACCACACCTGGAAACAAGTCTATTGTCACATTCAATAATACTTTCTGAAAGATCTACCTTCCCATACATTAGTTAAGAAAATTATAGATACTGAAAGGTTACATGAAGTAATAGTACATCTGAAAATAAGAATAACTTAAAGGAACATATTTTATTAAATAACACTGTCACAGTCAGCCACACGTCACTGGGATGAATCTTCAAACCAGGCACAGTTTGGGGGAGGAAAGCATTTATTGAAACTAACAGATTCAAGGGAAGTTAAGGAAAAAGGCTGGCCCCCTTTCACAGAAGCAAGCGGAGAGAGAGACTGAAGCCCACCACCAGCACCTCAAGCAAGCAAACACATTGTAACCCTGTAATTCACAAAATACAGAATTGCAGGACCTGGAGTTTTGGCTTTTCTTTTGCATATCTATCCCTAGTATTTTGCATCCAAATTAGAAAGGGGCAGTCCCCAGGAGGCTAGGCCAAAGTGACACTTCCTCCAGCCAGAAACCTGGAGACTATTAATAATTTAATAAACACAATTATAATAAATTCTGTTGGGGGACATTTATTCAAACTACCAAAAACAAAAATATATCTTGCATTGTTCTGCAAAATGGGATCATCAAGCCCTCTTCTTTGATTTGGGATGGAGAAATGAGCCTTTTTTTCTTATTGAAACAAGGCCCAAAAACTTTCCTTGAGATTATATTCAGGAATTTTAATCTTTTTAATAACAAAACATGCTAAATGAGAAAAAAAGAGTCCAGAAGATTGCATTATTCAAATTTCAAATTTATTTCAAATAACATTCCGTTCAAATTTCCATAGTATTCCTTATTTTTCAAACACATCTGTGCATGGATTTCTAGCAGTCTTCTCTGGTTATATGCTCTCTCTCTCTCTCTCTCTCTCTCTCTCTCTCTCTCTCTCTCTCTCTCTCTTCTTTTTCCTCTCTCCTCTCTTCCTCACTCCTTCTTCTTTAAAAGAAACTGAAAAAAATGATTCATACTTTTCTCAACTCAGAATTAATAAAGGCAGATTGTGAACATATTATATAAGAGTATTGAAATATGATGAGAGGTCATACCTGGCTATCTTAAAAGAAAAAGAAAAATGCTCCCCAGTCAGGAATTAGACATTTTTAAGACTTTTAGAGATTGCAAAAGATGGAGAGGACCATGGCATTTAGATTATTTCAAGGGATAATTGTCTCTTCCAACTTCTCATTTAATATGTAAAGAGTTTAGAAGTCATGAGTCATTCCTGTCACCACTGGTGGGTAAAAAAAGCTGAACAAATTGAAAACCAAAAATTCTTAGCCAGATGTGGTAACAATAACCTATAATCTCAGCACCAGAGAGGCTGAGGCAGGAGGGTAGCAAAGGTGAGGCCACCATGGGCCCCCTGGAGAGATCCAGCCTCAAGGAACAACAACAAAAGAAAACTTCTTATATCTTTCAGAGATGAAGGTTGCAGAGCCACCCCCCAAAACTGAGAGAAAGGCAGACACAGAAAACCACTGTTTACCAGCCCTTGGCTATTGATTGACTGCTGAGGAGTAAGCTAGACACCCAGCTTTAAGGAAGCATCACACCTTTGAGAACATCACCTGAGTAGCCACCACATCCACACCCATATTTTAGTACAGAAAGAGAAAATTTTTGAAAAAGAGCCATTTGGCACAATGCCCAGAACACTGTAACTAAGGATTCCCTTAAGGAAAATTACCCCACTAAAGCCCAAGTCTCTTGAGTTTCACTAGCTGCTAACAGACCTGGAGGAAAAGGAAAATGCCTGACTCCAGTAATCTGCAGCCTTCCTGTCTTCGCTAAATGGCAGTAAAACAAGCAAAACAAAAAAATAGCAAAACTGAGAACTTGTGAAGGTCAAAGCCAATGTGTACCAACATTAAAAGACACAGGCATAATTATATAGAATGACTCTCAACAATAGCAAGATTATTCAACAATAGCTAAAAGAACTCTTACTCTCAAACCTACTTTACAGGAAACCAAAGACAATAGATAAGACAAAATCAAAGACATCAAATGAAATTTTGGCCTGTGAGATCTAATACTATAGCAAACTCTTAAGCATATATTCTACTGGCTTCGTTTCCTCATAACTGATTGATAGCACATCCAGCTTTCATCAAGGAACACTTAAGACAGTTTTAAAGACAAAAAAAAAAAAAAAAACCCGCATAGACTTGAAGAGAAAAGGCAAGTATCAGAGGTGAACATGGAATGGTCACACCTAAAACTTAACAATGGTTAATATTGTGAGGATTCTAATGGGAAAGGAGGGCAAGAAAAAAGAAGAGGTGAGTGATGCGATGAGAGAGCTGGGGATTTTAAGGAGTCAAAAGTGCCAGAAGTAAAAATCGCTGTAAGAGAACTGGAAAGTGATTTTGATATTCTTATCCCAAAAACTAGATGTAGTCAAGGAAAGAATCAGGGAGTTAGAATAAAGGTCAGCAGGATTATAGAGCTTCCAAATGGAAAAGCAAAGACAGGAAAGAGAAAAAGAGAGAAGAAAAAAGAAGAGAAAGGAAAGAAGAAGAGGGGGAGGAGGAGAAGGAGGAAGTGGAAGAGTAGGAAGAAGAAGAGGAAGAAAAAAGAAGGAAAAGAGAAATCAGAATATTCTAAAACTATGAAAGATACATGTAGAATTTATAAATAATAGGAATATTTGAAAGAGAAGTAAAAACAGGGGTTAATGGGAAGATGACTCCATTGGTAAAGTGCTTGCCTTGAAAGTATGAGGACCTGAGTTCAAATCCTGAGCACCCATGTAAAAGCCATTTGTAAAAGCAGTGCCTATAATCTCAGCACTGGAAAGTGGGGAGACAGGAGGATCACCAGGGATTGCTGGCCAGCTAATATAGCCTAATTGGGGAGTTCCAGGTTTAGTAAGAGTCCCCACCTCAAAAATATAAGGTGGAGAGCAATTGAAAAGGACATGCAAATTTGACCTCTGGCCACCACACACATGTATACACACATACATGCATTCAACTATCCACCGAGACACATATGAACATGCATACATAAACACACACACACTTGCAAAGAAATAATGAGAAAGAGAGAAAGAGAAAGGAAGGAAGAAGAAGGAAAGGAAGAAACAAAAAACTGAACAGAAGAAATAATTGAAGAACCAATGCTAAGAATTTTCCACTGATGGGAATTTCTGTGAGGTGAGGACAAGAAAAAATTAGGGAGATAGGAAACTGTCTCAGCTGTAAAAGGATCAAGTTTCATGAAGAAAGAGAATGGCCACCCAATCTAATCTAGCAGTCACTCAGGATCCCGTGAACTTTAATAAAGGTAGCACAGTGAATTACAACCCCTGTTAAGCTCTCAGTAGGACCAAGACTCCTCAGACCACTGTTTGCCCTAGTGACAAAAGTTCCAAAAAATATAAAAGAAAATAGAAAGACATTGATCTGATGTTCTCAAGAGCCTGATTCCTTGAGTTATTTGACAGTGTTGTCTGTCCCAAAATATTTCTTTTTTATCTTAAATATATATATTTATTGTCCATAATGTGTTACATTATTCAGTGGGCAAACAATGAGTTGTTATCCCCAATGCCCCCCCTCCCCATCCCCAATCAGCTGGCCAAAATATTTCTAATTAGGCTTCTAATAAGCACTTGACATAATGAAGCAGACAGGAACTGTGTGTGCATGCGCCTGCTCACATGTGTGTGGACTCGTGTGTGCACTTTTCCCCTGAAGAGCACAATGTGTTTGAAGAAATGTATTTTTCATCAACTTGATTTCAATTTAGGATGTTCATTTTCAGAAGCAGATAAAAGTCGTTGTTGAAAGAAGGTGCAGCGTTGTCTCCGTTCCTGCTTTTCACTGGATTCGTCTTCAATATGGATGTGCTTCCTCTTGGCCAGCCTTGGGTCATGGTAAGCTAATTTCCATGATGTGAAGTATATGGTAAGAACCCTCTTCTCCGTTGACTCAATCTGGCTTCCGAAGCAGAAGCGCTGCCCTCATGAACCCCGTCTTTTCTCGTATCTTTGACTGCTCTGCAGACTGCTTCTTGGCAAGAAATAAAGTGGAACCTTGTACTTTCTACTAGAAGTCTCTATTTAAGAAAGACATAAAATATGTAGCAAAACAGTGTTGTGGGTTGTCACACACCTTATGACCCGACTGCTACGTTGCTATGAAAAATGCATTTCACAGTTTTACCTGTTTCTTAGGATAAATTTTATAGGGCAAGAATCAAACATTGACCTCATAACACCTTTGTCTTTAAACACAAGCCTGACACTTGTCACTGTTCAATTTGCAAAAGAAAATATCAAGATTTATTCCTTCACCAAAATGTGTTTTGAGTGCCTGAGACTCAAATGACCTTTATATACGTCCCTGAGAATGTAAAGTGGTCAGAAACTGTTCTCATTTTTAAAACAAAGAAACAAAGTCACACAGAGGTTAGGTGATTTATTTAAATCGAGAAATGAAGTGTAATTGCAAAAATTAGGTCATGTTTTTAAAAGTAGGGCTCAGCCAAGTGATTTCACTTTCATTTCCACAGACCACCTCCAATGATGCAGGTATTAGAGCTTGATGGATGGTTAGGTGCCATATATATATTTTTGAGGTGGGGACTCTTACTAAACCTGGAACTCCCCAATTAGGCTACATTAGCTGGCCAGCAATCCCTGGTGATCCTCCTGTCTCCCCACTTTCCAGTGCTGAGATTATAGGCACTGTAGGTATTAGAGCTTGATGGATGGTTAGGTGCACCAGTGGCAGGTGAATTCTAGATAGAAATACGTGGATAGATGGATAGATGGATAGAGAGAGATAGATGATAGATGACAAATAAATACGTAACAATACAAATGTTTATTTTTATGTCACATCAAATTTTCTGTAAATTTAAACTTTCATTTAAAAGATGTGTAAAGCCTTTATTTTTCACTAGAAGTGTGTGTGTGTGTGTGTGTGTGTGTGTGTGTGTGTGTGTGTGTGTGTGTATGTGTTTCTGTGTAAAAGAAGGGATCTTGTCCAGCCAGACTTGATTCCATCTCGCTAAGGGTTTCTCTCTAGTCTGGGAGTTAATACACCATGATCAAGGTGCTAAGATGAAAGACCTCCCTGTACCTGGCGAGTAAAACCAGCCCCCCACACAGTGAGCTGAGTGCACATGTGCACAATCACATTTCAAAAGAGGACCAGCTTCTGTATTCAAACAGAAATCAGCAGATAATCCTGAGGGTCTGGGTGTTTGCTTTTGCCATTTTTAACAATGAGCTGCCCTGTCAGCCAGAGGTTTTCACTTCCCAGCTCAACACAGAGCAGTCACATATGCGAACACGGACACTTTGCCTCCAGTCTCAATATAGACAACTATTCCTGGCTGCCAGGAACCCCAAATGTGCTGTTGTATCAGTGCTAAAACCCCAACCACTCCTCACTCAGAGACAAAAGAAGCACACACAAAGGCTACAGCCTCGCGCTTCACTTGTTTCACCTTGAATACATTTTTCTAATAAAGATCTTTCCTTTCTCTTTTCCGTATTGAACCATTAGAAACCCCCAAAAAAGGGGGGGTTCAATTCTTGTTTTTCTTCATTAGTGTATTGCAAACTGCTAATGAGCGATTTCTTAAACTAAATGGTTTAGCTCTTATGTTTTAACACTTGAAAGGTTACGGCTTCAGGAAAAGAAGGAAGAGCCTTAATTAAAGAATGAATTATTGAATATTCAGTTTTAATTGATATTGCCCCATGCTTTTATTTTGCATGTTTAGAGATGTTTTATACAATTCCGTTAGCAGAATCACCAAAGAGAGACATTGACTACTGAGCCTATCCAAGAGGGGAAGAGGGAGGGCTCCCGCCTCTCACATTCAGCTATTTAAGTTCAAGAACCATCTGATGCATGGTTTGTAGTTTCCATGACAACAAGTCGCTAATTGCAAACATAAAGAAAAAAATCAAACTTCTCTGGATTTGGCAGCTACATGGATGATGTCTGATATCTTTAAAAAATATATAATAGAATGGCTCTTTTCCTTAGGGAATTCCTCAAGTCGTTTCCACCATATCCAGAAGCTGCACTGGAGTTAAGTCTCACCTAACATTGGTGTTAGCTCACAGCTGCCCAGGTCTGGCAGGTTCTGACTGCCAGCACCCAGCTTCTGCTGCTATGGGAAGGGGAGTTGGATGCAATTAGGTAGGAGTGAAGGACTTTTTGCATTTTTGAAACACAGAGTAGCAAAGAGAGCACTGAGATGAATGAATCAGAGAAATGCCACCTAGTTCTATGTCTGGACATCCTTCAGACAAGAGAGAAGAAAAACCCAAAGGTGAGTTAAAACCTATCACTGGCCACTTTCCATGGGGTTAGTCGACCATGCTTACTGATGTCTCCACCTGGCAGATCTGAAAACAAAAACCAACAAAAAAGTGAGCCTTTGGGGACTTCAGAAACCTGTTCAACCAACAACACAATGGTACCATTGAAAAGTCACCAATGTCTGAACCGCTGCATCCAGTGAGTAAGAATTGCTTCAGCCTGACTTCACTTCCTTTCCCCAGCTCCACTCACTGGGTCACTAGGACTGGGCAAGAACACTGATAAATTCTGTTTCCATGACGATGAATCAGCCAGTGAGCAGGGGGAGGTGCTGAAAGATCTGGATTCTGTAGAATACGCTCAAATGTTTGCCTGTTTTCATTTTTAGCCATTTAGTTCTCATGGCTCTGTTCCAGGACTCTTTAATTTGCTAGGAGCTGTTTTTCCTAGGCAGATTACAGGAGTAATTCATCAGCGAATGTTTCACTCAGTGGTCCCATCTAATGTAAGGAAGCATAAAAAATGAATTTCTCCAATTATGCCTTTTTGTTTGTTTAGGAAGAATGTACTAAGCTTTCCCCTTTCTTTTCATACAATCTAGCTTGAGTGTTCTTTTACTCCCTTATTTATTGACCGTTACCATACACAGACTACAACTGCAATTTGTAAATGTTGGGATCTGCTTTTAAATAGCAACAAATTCCCAAAAAGCAATGATTTTTTAATTTAGTGGACTAAAACCCCAGGGGGAAAAAGAACATTAAAACATGTAAGCCCAACACATGTTCCAATGAAGCACAAAATGTTGACAAAAAAAAATTTAAAACTAATAGAGCCTTTTCTTCTAAGTTCCTTTAAATTGGCTTATTTATACACAATAGAATCTATTTGTGTTGCTTAGCTTTTATACATTCCCCAATTTAATGATGAAACTGCTACTTCCTAAGGGGGGGAAGTGATTCTGATGGTATTACTTTCTAAATGATGAAAATAGAAAACAGAATTCATCTATTTACAGCAGGAAAAATTGGATATGCAACTGAGAACAATGTTTCCCCAAAACACGCATATCCAATCTAGCTTTAATTTGTATCTCTACAAGTAAATAGTTTGGTTCATTCTAAAAGCTAAATTCAAATAATGGGATTTTTCTCTCTTTCTTTTTCACCCTCAATAACCAGTTTCCACTCTCCAGCTGTTGATTTCAATATTGTATGGCCGCAGATTAAAGAATACTTGCAGACTTTCCCAAATTCACTTATTCTTTCCTCAAAGCTGAAAAAAAAAAGTTTCACTGAGAAATGCTGTGAACCTTCAACGATTAATAAATTAGCCAGATGTTATCCTAATCAGAGACTAAAATAAAGTACATAGAGCTGTGGAATTCACTAGAAGCAAAGACAGCTATTGAATATTTATTACACAATGTTCTGACAATCAGAACTACTTTATACATATTTCAATAAATGGTAATGTAATATTATTTTTCGGCTAAGAACATCTCTTTGGGGTCATATTCACTCTTAATTTCTCTACTAAGAATGGAGAAAACTTTTGCATTGAAAAGAATATGATAATTTTCATTTTCTCTCTTTTTCTCACACATGCACAAGATATAACTAATATTAGTAGAGCTCAGAGAATGTACATGATTGAAAATCAAAGTAATTGTTTTAATGAATACACACAAGTTGTTTTGCCGCAGATGTCTATAAACCATTGGGGGGAAAAAAACATACCAGTCTGAAATCAATGTGTCTGTAGCCTTTCATTTATTTGCGTTTATTCAGAGGAGTGAGGGCAGTGGTGTCAGTTGATGTGGACAAGGGGAAGGTTAATGACTTCTTTTGTTCACCTGGTGTAGGTGGATCCTTCAACTTTTTAGGGGTAAGATACATGGGTCATTCTAACAGCACCATCCATCCCTTCTTACACCTGAGGCTGTAATGCAGGCCATGGCATTTGGTTCACATTGATGCTAATCGTGTGAGATCTCTCTGCCAGCTGCTATCTGAGAAATAGAGATGGCATGGCCCACCCCAAGAGGCAGCTGCTTTCACACCAATGTGACCCACAGCTGGCACCAGGCAGGGCCGAAGTGAGCTTGTTAATGCTGATGTCTCCTGTGAGATACAGGTAAACAGCAGCTCTCTCCATCCAATAGATTGAAAGTGTCACAGAAATACTGTTGAGCTCAGTTGCTGATCATTAAAAACAAGTACAAATGAGAGGAATAGTAGCTCGCTGATGTACCCAAGTCACATTTGATATCCTTATGACACTATGCACTGCTGCACAGACTCCTTTCAGACCTTAGTGAGAGGTTTCAGATGAAGAAAATAATCATGAAACTTCTTGGGATTTTTCCATTAAAACTGGCCAATGACCAAACATCCTAAAGCCTCCAATAATTTTACTCCATAATACATATTAAAAATGTACTCATTTAGCCTTGTGTATTTGTTGCAAAAGACATCTATAATATAAAATAGTTTTTAACACTGATAGGACATTGTACAAATATTCTAAAATATTTGTTATTTTATGTACAAACATTGTACATATAGAAATACTTTTTAGCATAAATATGGTCAACTTAAACAACTCTGGAAAGAGATATTTAGTGTATAATTATATGATAATTTACATAATTATTCAATAATTCATATAGCACAGACTCAGATGGTAGGTACATGCTCATAATCCCAGCACTCAGGAGGGTGGAGAATAGAGACAGGAATTCAAGGTCATCCTCAGCTACATATCAAGTTTGATGCCAGCTGATTCTACCTGAGATTCCATCTGTAATGGTTAGGTTTTGTTGTCAACTTGACCTTTCAAGTAATCTTGGGTGGTCTCTGAGGTTGTTTACAGAAAGGAAGCCTCTCAGTAGGGGGTGAGATGTAAGGAAGCTCAAAGAAGCTAGAAGTAAACATCTGTTCCTGTTCCTGGGCAGGAAGGAAAGTCCAGAGACTCAGGAAGCCATTAAATCTGGGGAAGGGTTGTAAGACCCCACCCTAAGCCTATATAAAGGAGAAGATATTCTCTCCCTGGCTCTCCTGCCTGTTCCCTGTTCTGGGTATGTGGTGTTGGTGATCGGTTTCTCTCTCCGTTTGGATCTGTGAAAGGGGAGCAGCCTTTTTTTTTTTTTTTTTGCATTCTGGAACTTTCCCTGTATCTATAGCTACAAATAAAATCCATTCCTCCCATAAACTGTGCCTGGTATGGAGATTCATCCCAGTGGCATGTGGCTGACTGTGACACCATCTAAAAAAAAAAAAATAGGATAACATCAGTTTAGAAAAGGGAATAGTAGAAAAGTGCAGGTTCAATGAGAGGGGGAGGGGAGGGAGGCCAAAGGAAGGTGATAGGAGAGGATTATGTTCATCTTTGATAAAGTTTATTATTCTATTAAAATTAATAATTAAAAAATCAAGAAAGGAGATGTACCGGATCCCATACTCTTGGGCACCCAAGAAAAGATGCACTATACGAAAGTCTGATAGGGAGGCTACTAAAAATAGAAAATAGGGAATCCAGAAAGGTCTATATCTGTTAACCTATACTGTTCTAACTCTCCAATGGAGATTGTGTTTGTATTTTTCAGGATATAGCGAGTGAGCTGTGGCCCATATAACCCTACCTCC